>JAVSBS010018723.1:0-47310 GCA_033124195.1 Coracias cyanogaster | reverse complement strand
GTTTTATAGCTTTTTATAAGTGGAAATAAATACAGAAATTGGCAAACAGTGCCAAAGAGCAGCCCGGTTATCCAGGGCACTTCCCTCTTAAGTATTTTTTCAGTTCCTACCGATTTACCCAGTGAGAGACCTTCCCAGCTGCAGGACTTGTTTTCCCCAAGCCTGTGCTCCCTGCTGGCAGGTGACCTGAAGTGTTACAGAACCTGCAAGAGATTCTCTGAACAAAATGCTTTTTCCAAAAATAGAAGCTTGCTTCTACTCTAAGTGCCTCAAATCTTCATCAGCAGTGCTTGTATTCAACTAATTCGTATTAAAATGAATTGTAGCTAGCCTGAGACTTCTTATTGTTACATGTTACTACAAAAAAATAATTGATAGCCAATTAATCAGTTTTTAAAATGTTGACATGGTGTTAATTGCTGGCAGCTATAAAATGCAGAATCTAACAATGTATTTGAGTTTAAGCAAAACAATTTGGACAACTCCTGTGGTCTGTCTTGTGTAAGCTCAGACAGGACGATCCAAAGCAGTAGTCTAGGATCATCTCTGAACAGAGGTAAAACGGCCGGGTTTTTCACTATTTCTTACATTCCCTATCAATATAAGGTTAAAGACTCTGCAGAACAGGAAAGTGATGTTCCCTGCCTGCAGACTGAACACATCCTTCTCCCTACCCTGCAGCAAAAATACTTTAACCTAAATCTAGTGTTCTCACCTCTTGAATTAATGTGTAGTTGACTTATCTCTGCCGAGTCTTAACTGCCCTAGATTTTCTTGCACTGGGGCATTTTGGACGTCTCTTGGACTGAAAGCTGGTCGTAGTTCTTTCTCTGAACTGAGCCTTTCTAAGTGTACTAAGCTGCTTTACTCTGCTTTTTTTTTTTTTTTTTTTTTAAATTTGCTTCTCCCATTCTTTATTTCCAGTGTAGTGTATGCGTTCAGAACTGTTACCATGCTTCTGCAGTTGCATAAAAGGGCATAGGAAGGCATGCCCTCAAAATATAGAGCTGCTAAATTATGCACGTTTATTTCCAGTAGATGATATCTGTGTTTCATAAGTGTAGTGGACCTGATGATTTCTTGAGCTGAAATACATCTGCTCTGTGCACTTTAGTGTTATTTAATCACATTCAGATGTTATTCTGACGCACATGGCTTAATGTAAGATTGTGACATGGAATTTTTGTCTGCTTTTCCAAGTATGGTAGTGTTTCTTTCAGATTATCAGATAATAGTTGTTCAAAATTTGGCCACTAGAGTATGCACTCTTCTGTACAGTCTGAAATATTGGCTTCCTTTTTTCCCCTATATATAACAAATAGAAAATATCAAATATCCTCAAGCAGCTTGGTTTCCTATTAATTCCTAGTGCTTAATTTCTTAGTTGAAATCATAAATTATGTGATGATTAGTCTCATTCTTCCTGGGGTGATAAAAAAAAAAAAAAAGCTGACATTATTTTGATTTGGGATTTTGTGGTTTTCCCCTCTTTTTTTTTTTTTTTTTTTCTCATTTGTAGGTTACAGCTTTAAGATTTTTCAAGCCTTTGTTTTGGACAGGTTTCAGGTGACTCCAGAAAGTGTCTTTGACTCTGTCTGCTGAGGTAGTGTGCTGCCTGTGATCTACTCACCCTACAAAGAGGCTACTTGTGCATTGGTTTGAAAGGTGGAAGACCTGTGGTTAGTTGAGGTTAAAACTCCTGTTCTGGTATTGTTTAAACTGAGAGATGGTGGAGGGGGACTGCCAGGGTGGGTTATCAAAGCAAACAGTGAGCTTTGTTTGAATACAAGGATAAGACTGCTTCACTTTTCTGAGAGAGAATATTTCTTGTCTGGTTGGGAGCATTGTTTAGGAGTTAAATATAAGAAATTCCAAAAGGTACGCAAAAAGCTGTAACTTCCCATTAATTTTACATGGAATGGAAAAATTCTTATGGGATTTTGCTGACTTCAGGTGATAGTTATTTATCAGCAGCAAAGTCTTGTTTGCTACTGGAAACCTTTGCTTCACATAATGACCTGGCCACCCACTCACCATCTGCTAAACATGATGCTGCTTAATTTAAAAAAGAAAAAAAATGCTGTCTTATGAAGAAAGTATTTCAGATTTTCTGTGTATTTTAGCATTAATAGCTCAGCTGATGGTCCCCCAGGTCCTTTGTGTGCTGCTGCTACTGAGCCTGCCCAACCCTAACCCCTGGCAGTATGTGGGGTTATGTCTGAAGTTCAGCATTTTGCACTTGACTTTGAAGTTGATGATGCTCATCAGCCCATTTCTGCGGTTTGTCAGTGCCCCTCTGAACAGCAGCTCTGATCTGCAGTCCATCAGCCGTCCCTCCAGTTCGGTGTCACACACAGACATGCTGACGGCGTGCTCTGCCCCATTGCCCAGGCTGTGGAAGATGTTTGATAATATTAGTCCCAGCATATCATTGTTTTGGGGACAGATGGTTGTTTGAAATGCACCAGCGCTTCATGAAATGATCATGAGTGATGAATCTGTGCCACGGTGGGAGGTGGTTTGTGCGCATGGGAGGGTGTAAGCATGTTGGCATTCAACATTTTCCCATCCAGCCCATTGCTGTCTCTGTGATGCTGCACAAATCAGCGTTTGGGATGTGGTGTGATTTGGTGAAGTTGAAAACAATTGCATTTCAATATGTGACCATTGATTTTTCTTCTAGGTTGACATACATATTTACAGAGGCTACGGTTTTACAAAATTTGAGCCTGATCTTTTGGAATCCACTTTGTTGCAATCACCTTGTACCAGCCAGTGCTCTTAAAAATGAAGCTGATGTTGTTGCAAAGCTCTTGTGCACAAATTAGTGCACTAATTCTACTGAATTAGTAGCTGCTTTTGAAAAACATTTTAAAATCCTTCTGCTTCCTTATCACTCAGATGGGATATGTCCAGTTTCACAGGAATAATGTAGGGCTTAATTTAATAAAGGCTGTAAAGGAGTTTCAGATCTCCTGCAAGTTTCTATGTAAGGATGAAACCTTAGAAGATAATTTTGTGCTTGATCTTGTTTGAAGTTAGTGGTGAATTTCCCATTGATTTCATTAGCATGGCATGAGGCTCCTGGGGCAAAAGTCTCAGATCCATGGAGTGTATTTTGGTCTATTTTTAGGTTTATGTTTGCATGAAGAGTGGAATGAATTCAGGCATCTCTCCAGAGTCAGAGGAGAGAATTCTCTAGTGGGCATGTTTATAATAAATTTAGCCTCAATTCTCCTTCAGCTGATAATTAGAACTAAGGCGATATGGAAACGGTGACTACCTTGTCAGAGGCTGTATAATTCCTGACCTCCTTGAATAAGCTTGAAGTCCTGTGTTAAAAATACAAATATTTTTAACATAACTGGGGTAGTGTAGTGATTTGTCTGGTTTGTTTCTTTTCTGATGAATATGATAATGTCTGGTGCAATTAATTCTGACAGTCAGAGCTGGGAGTTGTATTTTATTGGAAACTGATGCATTCTGTTCTGTTTGGTGTATTGTTAGTTTTATTTATGTTTTTTTAAAGTTGTTTGGTTCTCCTAAATATACTCAAATTGGAATATAAGATGACTAGGTACTTAAAACGTATTTGTATATTTGATTAAATGTGACCATCTTGATTTTAGAGATAGTGTTGCTATGACCAGGCTCAAGCTGGGGAATCTGCTCTGTGAAAAGCTGCAGGGTTTACCAACTACTAGGTTTTTAATAAACTCAGTGTCCATAACGATCTCGCACTGAAGCACAGTCAGGGAGCACCGCTGGTGTCTGGTACATGCAGTGAAGGATCCATAAACACATCAGTTCTATTCTGGCAAGAGATACTAGCTCTGGACTAACATCTCCTTGGACAGCAGAGTCCTCAGCTTGAAGGAAGCCCTTGTGCTCTCTGGGTTTGTACGTTGTGCAGAAATTCTCTGTGACTCTGCCAGAAAGTCTGGCACAAATTAGTTGCTGAGATGAAGGGGGCCCCGCAAACTTGGGGGGCTCGCTGGCTGCGGAGTCAGAATCACTGGGTTTATGGAAGCTTTCTGGGCTGATTTATTGTCCAATATGGGATTGATTCAAGAGAGGCCAGGCTTCCATTACTGCTCTCCTGCTCTGTAACAAATTTTGAAAGTTGCTTCTGTGCTTGGAGATTAACAACTGAGCTACAGATAGACAGGAGTGTAAATGCTAAACAATAAAGCTGTTTAGATGCTCAACTCTTGATGTCTTTGACTTGATGACTGTTTGGTGTCTTGTTTTCTGAGTGGTGGTGACGTTGTGTTTCGGTTTTTGCTTCATATATTAATGTTTCTAAACCAGCCCTTGATTATAGGTCAGGTTTGATGCATATTCAGGCTAAATGGGGTATATACCCATCCTGTTTCCACTTTCTGCAGAGAGTTTTTTGCTACAAGCACTGTTCCAATAAAGGTCACCAAACTGCCTGTCTCCTTTGTTTCCATGAATTGTGGGAAGCCCTTTAGCAAGAAATGTTAAGTGAGAGCGCCCACGTACCAGCAAGACTATAATTATCCATTGCGAAAGGGCACGCAGCATTAGCCAGCAACTGGGCCCCATTTGGTTTGGCCTTTACTAACTTCATCCTTGGTTCCTAGTAGACTCCCTTACTTCACCGTCAATTCACTATGCATGTAGCTTAAAAACTTTTATATGCATTAAAACTTGCAATGCTCCAAATTTCTTCCTGTTATTACAGTTTTTACATATATCTTTCCCTCTTGGCTGAATGTGTTCTTTGTAATAGCCAAGATGATGCATGCTTCTGGAATTGCTTTAAGAGGACTTCCATCAGAGTGTTTCAAGTAAAGTTAAGTGTTCTGGGATTACAAAACGGTGTGTCTCATGCGGAAAAGGTAATATGGCCAAAGTATGAGGGAGTTTTGAGAGTATAGCCTGTTGACTTTAATAGGAATTGTGGTGTGTGGTGTCATGGATGTAATTTTAACTGAAAATTCAGAATTAAGTTTTTACATGTGTGATAGCTACTGTCCGAAAATGGTGCAATCATAATTCATGTAATTGAAACTAATAAATCTGTCCAGGCAGTGATTTTTTTTTTTTTTTTTAAGTTAATGTGGTAGAATGTGAAATCCTGCAGGTTGGCTTTAGAGCTTACAAAGCCAGTTGCCACCAGTATAGTCTCTCAGTGAATGAATGAGCCTTAATGGGCACGCATACCTACCCGGGAAAAACCTGCGTACATGCAGCATCTGCTTTACATTGAAACGTTGCCTTTCCAGGAATCTTTCAAGCTGTGTTGTGAGGCATGAAGAGGTCAAATGACTTACTCGAGTCCTGCAGAATGCCAGCTGAAATTAGGATCTGGTGTGCTTCTGGCTTGCTTCAGGTTTTTACTCAAGCCACCAGAAGACAAAGCTGCTTAGCCAGGCTGGGAGAGAACCCTGCTGCAGTCGGCTCATGGATTACAGCTGGAAATGCCGAGGGATTCACTTGGGTTTCCGAATCCCATGTGAAAGTATAGTTCATTTTGAGAGGGGCAGAAAGATATTTCTTATTCCTAACAAACAGTCCCTGTAAAATGCTAATTAAATGATAAGTATAATAGGAAAATTGTTAATTGCTTAGTTGAATTTCTTATTATCTTTGGAAGTTTTTAATTATGAAGCAGAGTTGTTACATGAAGCCTATAATGACAAGGGGAAAGTGGGTATGAATTTACTTGAGCTCAGCCGGATTCTCTTTATTGCCTTGCAAATAAAGCGGCCTGCCCTGCGTAGGAGATGTTGCTGCTTCTCTCAGGGAAGTAGAGACTTTAGTGGAGCAAGTAGGTTCCCTCCAGGCACAAGGAATTCCCTTGAGCTTCCAAGAGGGATTCCTTGAGCTTCAGGAAATTCCCTTGAGCTTCCAAGAAGAGTTCCTTGAGCTTTAGCTCTGGGTTTATTCAGGAGTTGAATGAGAAGTTTCCACACAAGAAGAAAAATACTATCACTGAACAACTTAAGAACATAAATCCTCAGTGACAGGCGGAGTGTCAGACTTGGGGTTTCAGCAGGAAAAAGGTGCATTAGCCTTGCTAATATTTAAGGTTAAGGGCAGAAGGGGAGTAGCATTATAAAAGAACTAATTTTCCTTGGACTTCTCCATTTTACTACACTGTTCAACTAACGATATTACCTTAGATTTCCTCTGGAAATTGGTCTGTGAACCTTGTGAAAGTTTTATGGAGGGTTATTACTGCCTAATTCATCTGAAAGTGAGATTTTTCAGCTTTCCAGAACTTTGCCCTTGCTTGCTTCATCTGAGGCCCAAAGTTTAAACCAAATATTATATTGTCTGAAACAGTTAAGCCTTCCTGATTTGTCATTAAATTGAGGTTTATACTTGATCCTTAAATAGGTGATGATTTTGCCATATAGAAATAAAAAGGCTATTTTTGGAATATTATGCTGAAATACAACACAAATGCTGAAAGCCTTCATTTTTGTGATTTCTAATTCATAAATTTTATTTTCTATTTTTCAGTGTGTAATTGAACATGCTGTCAGATGTGTCCAGAAAGTGATTTACATTTAGCGTGGCAATACAAATAGCCATTAAATGCCAAAGAGGAAAACAAAATAGAACCATTTCTAATTTTTTTATTATTATTATTCTTTTGTGTAAGTAAAATAGTATTTAATTTTTTAATTCTCTAGGACAACATTTTATTGTGCTCTAAGACTCTAGCAAGTTGCTCTTTTACCCGTGAAGGAAATTGTTTTGCTGTCCTTCGTGACTGAACGTTAATTAAAGATCAGGAGATCCTGGACTGGCTTCCCTTGGATGATAACTGATTGGGTTCAAATTCATTGCTAAAATGCTGGTAATGTTCTATGAAAAGTGAAATCTGGAACAGATATCATCATTTTCTGCTTTCAGAAATTACCAAAAAGCCCAAGATTTTCTTCTTTGGTTGTTTTACACTTTTAAAAACAGTACCCGTAAAAATGCTTTTAAATACCTGTATAGCATCTACTAGGTGCTTTTTCAGTGGAATTAATTTTACATCTAACTCCATTATTTTAATCTGTTATTAAAAACAGTTTTTCCTATCTGAGGAATTGTATTCACATAGCAAAGTAGCGTCTCCAGGGTATGAGAGCATCTGCTCGATTAGCAGCGTGATACTTCTCGCATGCCGTTTTCTCTACATCAAGTACTGGCAAGGAAAAGAGCATGTCTTTTAGCTGTGGACTTCAGGAGAAGAGTTGCACACTGACACGGCACCTAGAAGTAAAATCACAACATTAGACAGTTGGGTTTGAATGTGGCACTTTCCGGGATGCCAACACAGATACGACGTGCCTGCAGAAGTGGGTCAGAGTAAATGATAGGCAATTGCCATCATCACACCTAGCTCTTACACGGCCTTGTTACTGCTGACTTGAGGAGACATGATACAGAATTAACCCACCATTATGTGAGTTTATGTAGTGCTGTTTTCATAGGAGTACGTCACCTTAACTTGTTCAATTTGGCAGGAGCTAATCGGATTATGTGCTGGTTTTCTCCATTTTACAGACAGGATTAGTCAAAAGCCAAAATATTCAAGCTCCCTCTGATTGTGGATGACCAACTGAAAATTCTAGGCAGTAGTTTTTCAAAATAGGTAGTTGTTTTTGGTCACTCAGCAGTATGGAGAAGGGAGAAAGGGGGAGAAATTGTCCTAGTTTACAAAGCAGGGATTTTTCAGCGCTCAGCCCAGGTGATCTATCTGTGAGGTCCATGCTAAATAGCAGGTAGAACAAATCCTGTGGAACAAATAGTTTGCTACATGATCTTGTCAAAGCATTCAAGATCACGTAATTCTTTGGTAACAATGCTACAACATTTAAGCTCAGTGTTTAACCCTGTGAGTAAGGCTTTGGGTTTGTGTGCCATTGCTACAGTTTTGCCCTGTGGTGTAGCCTTGGCTTGAGCAGCGATGGAGCCTGGGAGATCCCAGACAGTGTTAGCAGTGTTTCTCTAGTGTGGCATTTTTCTTCTGTAAATACAGTGGGATCTGTCTGACATGGAGGATTCATTCCAGCTTTTCCTTTCAAAACCTGTTGTGGTATTTTGATAACAGAAAATCAAACTTCCAAGGTAATCCAGGCTGCTTGAGGCAGGATTACTTTCAGGGCCATCAAATAAAAGAATCATCACAAACTGCAGTAATTTTTTTCTATAGAGCTATCATGCAAAATTTTGATGTGAATGGGATGCCAGATTATTTCAGGTGTTACATCAGTTGAAATTGGAAAAATGCTTTAATGAGTTACAGAAACAGCAAAGCCGAGAATTTTCAGTCTCACTAATATAGAATGAAAAGTGTAATTTTGTAATCTACTAGCAGCCAACTATCTTCAGAAATTGTATTTCTAAAAGAATAATTCCCTGCTTTTAGTTGTAGGTAAAAAGAAAATAATCCATTTTCAATTTCAGAATTCTGTCCTGCATCTACTAAGAAATGTCATTTAAATGCAAGTATTGAAATCACAATCTCAGTTGTTTGGCTTCAGACCTCCTATAGATGTCTTGTGTCTGTTCTGTTCTCAGGTACACGGGCAGAAGGGTACCAGTGAGACAGACCACAGTGATTTCTGGTTTGTTCTGGGAGTAGCAATGTCAGATGTGGTGCCTCTGGGTGCTTTCTGTGGTGGTTCCTCTATGGAACGTGTTCTGAGACCTAGCACAGTGCAATTCCAGTGTAACTTTCTGATTACTCATCTGTGGACTACAGAGCTTGTCACTTGATCAAAAAACTTGGAGTTTTCCCATTCCTGTTATTCATAGTAATTATTGCACTTACTCATCCCAAGCTTACCTACAAGATTTAGTGCCTGTTGAATATGTAACTCTTTTATCACAACATTGTGACGGATTTACCCCGTATTTCCCTACTTGTCTATGAAACAATTCCTACTTTGAGAAATTGTGCTGAAATTTGAAATACTAAGATAATTCTGAAAAACTACAAGATTTCCAGTCTGTTAGCTAATATTTCTCAGTGTCCTTACCAATAATGGATAATAATGACTTTGCTAAGTACAGTAGAGTGGAATTGGAATGTTTAATTGCAGGATTGTCTGTGCATCACTTGTTCTCTTTGACTAAATTTTATTAAATATTATACTCTCTGTTCTGTAGTAGCCAGGTGAAATGTTGTATAGCTAGTTAGGAATCTGCCATGTGTATTTCTTAAGTGCATTACCAATTTTTAGAGATGATTTTGTTGAGAAGTATTTCTTCTGCACAGGCACTTCATTCCATGTTTGCGCTAGTAAATAAGTAGCCTGACTTTTAAAATGTGCTGATCTCATTGCAGATTTGCTGGCATTTTTCCCCGATCTGGAAGGATGGGGTATTTTATGGCTGCTTTACCTTCCTAAGATCATTTAGGTTATTTCTGAACAGGGGATGGAGTAACACCAGGCACAAGTATAAATTGGGAGAGGAGTAGCTAACATGACCAGCAGGTCAAGAGAGGTCATGCTGTCTTCAGTATTGGTGTGACCTCACCTTGAGGACTCTGCAGTTCTGGGACCACAGTTTAAAAAGGATGTGAAGGTCCTTGAATGTGTCCAGAGGAGGGCAATAAAGCTGGAAGTAATGTCCTATGAGGAGTGGCTGAGAACTGTGGGTTTGCCTAGTTGGAGAAAAGGAGGCTGAGGGGGATGACCTTATTGCTCTCTAGAGCTTCCTGAGCGTGGGGAAGTGGAGAGGGAGGTGCTGAGCTCTTCTCCCAGGTATCCAGTGATAGGACATGTGGGAATGGTTCAAAGCTGTACCAGGAGGGTTTAGAATGACATGAAGGAAGCATTTCTTTACTAAGAGGCTGGTCAGATACTCGAACAGGCTTCTTGGAGAGGTGGTCGATGCCACAAGTCTGTCAAAGTTTAAGGGGCATTTGGACAACAACGTGCTTTAACTTGGTCAGCCCTGAAGTGGTCAGGCAGTTGGACTAGATGTGGTTGTTGTAGGTCCCTTCCAACTAAAATGGTCTATTCTAACACACGGAGTATGTTACAGTGTCTGTTATTCTAGGTAATTAGCAGTAGCAAGCAGCATTCCCTAACTAGTGCCTAACTAGTGATCCTACCTGCAACATCTCAGGTTACCCCCATTACTGAACTGAATAAGGATTATCGGGGTGAGCAGCGTAATCTGCACGGTATTATGAGCTGTGTCATGCACTGCATTTAGGATTTGTCCTGATTTGAGGACACGAGCTGAAATTAGCTTTAACAAAAGACTTTGGAGTTACTGTGAGACCTTTCCTTAGCATGGGTGGTGGTATGCATCCACCACATGTCCTTTTCCATCAGCTGGAAAGTGAGTATATTCTCTTGCTTTCAAGACAGCTCCCCAGTATGAGCAGTGCTCTGTGGCATTTAGAAAATGGCCAGTAAGTTTTCGGTGTTTTAAAATCACTGCTCAAGAAACTATTTCTGACATTAAGGGTAAGATGCTGGAGAAGTTTGGGAGCTGAGTGCAGACCTCCCAGCAGTGATCACTGGGAAGGCGGACTGGCTGCCCTGAAATGCCACCCGTTCCGCTTCCTAAAAAAAAAATTAGTATATGATGTTATGTGTCAAGCGGTGTATCACTGAAAGGAAATGCTAATACACATCTGGCAAACCTCTGCAAGCTAAAATAAAGCCTTACGTACAGAAACAGTTTAGAAAATAGGATTCTAGATTAATGTGAGAGTACACCTTTTGAATAAATATCTGCTTATATCATGTACTTAATGCACAACAGCGTGCCAGGTTTGTCAAGAGACAACTAATTTTGAGCTTTCTTGTTTATAAATGTGACTTCTCCTCCAAAGACTAGACTTTAACATTGAATTGAACTGCAAAAGATTTGGGGAGAGAACATGCTGAGAAGTAGCTCTCACAACTTTGCTTAAGATAGTTTTTCTGTTTTTAGCAGTAACTTGCTTCTAAGATCCATTATTTTGGGACTCTTGAGCAAATCTTTTCTCCAGCAGGAAATGAATTTTTTGGAGTTTTCTTTTTGTTTTTCTGACAAGTGATTTATGTGTCTCTGTATGTTACTACTGAAGCAATCCTGCCCAATATCTCAGGATGGGTACAGATGTCTGTGGAATTTTTCTTTCACCTATTTCATATCTCTTTGTAATATAATTTCAGACAGACCCGTGATGGTTCAGTGTTTCAGTTGTACCATTTTCCTTACTGGAAAAGATAATGCTGAGCATTCTTCTTTCCGGCATCAATCCCTTTTACCTTCCTAATGCTCCAGCAGCTAGAAACTAGGAACTGGAACTGCTGGATGGATGGTCCTTCTAACTATTTCATTAATCTGTGGGAGGCCTGTTTTACTTAAAAACTGCCCTGCTGCATCCCTATGCCTGGCCTCCTTCAAGCCTGGCATTTAGGTCCAATTGTTTGAAACAATCTCTTGTTGTAGCTGGTTGGGGTGAAATGGAGCTATCTGTCAATTTGAAAAGGTCACTGCCTGTGTCAGAATGACAGTGATTCCAAATTATCCATTAATCTCCCAATTTGAAATTGTCATCGTTCTTATTACAGCCAGCCAGCCAGGCACACAGGCTAAAATAGACCTCCTCTTACACCCATGACCAAGCAGCTTTTTTTATTAGCTGGCAGATAAAATTGGCAGCGTGCTCCAACATTAAATATTCATTGACTATCCTCTAAAAAGAAATGGCTGCTAACAGGTTGAGAATATATGAGAAAACAGCCCAAGAAATTACAATCGATTTTCTTGTCTTACCTGTTAAGGTTTGGGCTATATGATGAGTGTAACGCACTTCGCATATTCCTGTATTGGTTTGAGTTAAAGGGTAATAAATGCAAGAGCTTCCTTGTGCCCTTGTACATTTTTGTTTTGTCTTGATATCGTTGACCTACCCAGTATGTTCAGCGGAGGGTAGACGAGTGTATAGACAGTGTGATTCTCTATGGAAAATAAGATTTAATAGCTTTTGCATTGTCTAAGGAATGGCTCTGCAAGATGGAAAAAGTACCAGATAAGGAGTTCAGGCCTGAAAGGTGTCTACTTTTCTTACACATTATTGAAGTGTGGTGCTGCTGAGGTTTAAGAGAATAGTGGAGAGCTGTGTGCCGTCTGCTGCTCCAGAGGCAGAAGGACTCTGCTTCCCCATGTCTATCATCCATCACTAAGTCCCACCTTCACTGTTGGTTCTGTTTGAAAGTGGAGTCACCATCCCTGGAGGTGTTAAAAAACCAAGTAGATATGGTGCTTTGGGATGTGGTCTAGTAGTCAGGGAGATGTTGGCATGAAGGTTGGACTTGATGATCCTACAGGTCTTTTCCAACCTGAATGATTCTATGAAATACAACAATTGTAACTTGAGGGCTTTACTAATGGGTCAAATGACTCAGGAAGAGGGCAGTGCCAGAGCTGGCTGTGCCCTCTTTGAGAACAGAAGCTTAAGGATCTATCCTGGCAGTGGGAATCCAGAAAACTTGTGGAGACTTTTTGGTGTGGTATCAGTATGAGGTGTCCATTTATACAGTAAAAGGCATTCCAGGGAAGCGTGAACAGAATAAATTCAAGGCACCTGAAAGGCCAGAAGGCACATCATCATTTCTTATTCTAAGGTTCAAAAAGAGTCTGCATGAACACTGATCCCAGGGCAAAACTGTTAGATTGCAAATGATGATTTACTAGCTTCATCTCGATCCTTGTTTATGCAGAACATTTATATAAAGAACTGATTAAAATATTTTCTTTCTAAAAGGTATTTTTTAAAAAATACTGCTGTTTGACAAATCCTTTTTTTGTATTTAGTCAATGTTATAACTGCCCAAATACTTTTCTGATGGATAGTGCATTTTTGTCTAATACTTTTCCGATCATTCCGTTGTCTGTAGTTGCAATGCAGTTGGGAGTCAGTACTAAATGAAATGGAAAATAATTGTAACATGGTAGCCATGAAGGAGTGCAGGGAAAGGATATGACTGTCCATCTTGAAATCTGCTGAATACTCTCACTTTCAAGAATTTTTCTTTTTTCCTTTAGGAGAATGAGTTTATAGGAACATTTACTGAAGCCAGTGTGCTGAGATTTTTGGAACATGTTGAACGTTTATTTGCTCGTATGTTTTAATTTGTTGTACATTTGACTTTTCAGTATGTCCAGAGCCAAAGAGTGGCCACAACTGACTCTTCTACTCCTTTGCGATGGCCATAGTGCATTATTCACGGCAAGTGTTTCCTGTGTACAGCTATGGTAGCCCGAGGACGGGCTTGCTAAGTATGTCAAATAAAGGATTAGGTTACTCTCTATCCAGCCAGAGAAGCACAAGCTGTATGGGTTGGCTATAGTTTTACCAGTTCAGCTTTCTTTACCAGTGAGCCTTTGGGTTGTGTGCAGGTGCTGGCTCTGCGCACCTCTCCGAGTGCTCTTCTGTGCCATTTGTTGGGATTGTGGAAAGCAGAAGGTGAGAGGAAAGCAAGATGGCTGCTATATCATATAATTTTCTTTTTCCAGTTCACTTCAGAGATACTTGATTTCTGAGAGAGGATGTGTGTGTATTTTTTTTACTGTAGATTTGCTCCCCCTCCCTCTGTCTTTTGCAAGTTGAATTGCTCGTTAAAAGGCACAGAGAACCACATGCTGGCACAATGTTCCGATGGAACACCGAGTGACTTTCAGCATTTGATTTATGGACACAGCTTCAGTTACACAGGGCCTTGTGTCAAAACAGGCCAGAGATAAGCTTACATTTATCTATAGAAGTTAAGGGGTAATTATGTAAGAGCATTACGTTTTAAAGGAAACAAAGTCAGACCTGTGGGAAGTGCATTTTCACAGCATGTATTAGCAAAGCCCAATCAACCTCCTTGTGGGAGGACAATTAACAGAATTAAAAGTTAGAATTTTAATTATCATACAAATTAGAGGGAAATTAATCAGCTTGTATTTTATGACTTGACTTGGCTTTGAGCATTGCTGCTTGAATTTTATAGCAAAACTTTGATTAATTGAGACACTGCATGAAAGCATAAAATCCTGACTTAGGTAGCATTTTAATGCCTGTCTCGCTTTCCATCTGCCACCTCCAATATGGGAACTGGTAAAAATGAGATGATATAGAGGCAAAACCATTGTTTACCCCAGCAGTCGCCTCCAGAATAATGCTCTGAGATTTTTCTGCATATGCTGGAAGTTGCTTTTTCTATAGCTCCTGTTTTTACCTTCTGACTATACAACATGTTGTTTTATAACTAGTGCCCTGGTATGAGGCAGATTCAAGAGTTAAAGATTTTCACTGACTGGCTGGAACCATCATTTCAGTATCAGTTAAAACCCAGCTTTTTTTTTTTTTTTTCTGCAGAGCTGGACAAAAACACTTAAAGAAGCAGCCAAAATAACTTTGAGGAAACAGGATAGATGTTGATGTTGGTGCTGAGGCCTGTCGTACGGAGCACCAAGAGCTAGCAGCTTTATGTGAGATCTGAAGGAGTTTAGAAGCTTGTGTGTGATCTCTGGAACTGCCACCCTGGACTCAGCAATGCCTTATCTGGGCAAGTATTTGAACCTACTTTGGGGCTGTATTAATCAGAACTTGAAAGCACTTAGAGCAGTTTGATGTGATGCTATGGAAGTATGGGAAGTTGCAGTTCAGCTGCTGAAAATGTGGTTTTGATAAAATATTTACTCTTTTTGTGGCTGTTCTTTTTCACCCTAATGAAGTATTTGGGGTTTGGTTCCAGACACTTGTTAGAGATCCAAAAGGGATCCTTTTCCAGAAAAGGGGAGATCTACATTCCCTACATAGAAAAAGGTGCTGAATTTGGTGTTTGTGCTTTGTTTATCTTTGTTTCTCTTCCTTTCTCTTCCTCTAGTAAATACCTGTTGGCTTGGGTCTGATAATCCTGAAGGAAAGTCTTGCCATATTTGACACTGAAAATCAAAGAAGGACTAAGGCTAAGCTCAGTCTAGGATAAAAAAAACCAAACACTTTGCACTGCTCAGTTTGGGTTGTAAAAGCAAAATTCAAATAACAAAGTCTTAGAAAAGCTAAGCGTGTCCTTCAGTCAGAAAGAACATAAGGCACAAACAGATTGCTGAAATAAACTAGACCACAATTTTATAGGGTCTCAAGTTAAAAGAGGGAGCTTAATTATGATGCTGGATTTAGTTTGGAGCTCAAGTAATGATCTAGGAAGCTGGAGAGAAGCGCTGGCAATGACTGTGTGCTAATGAGGACCCTAGTAGCAGGTTTCTGTGCTAGTTAATTTGCAATCTATGTGGAGATCTGTTGGCAAGCCTATAAAATGAAGTTTTGCCATAGTAATCACCACTTCAAAGTCTAGAGACACAGCCTTAGGAAGCAGAAGCCTGTTGACTGTTAAATTTCCATTTTAAACATCGTTTGGAAAGTTTACATTGTTGCTTCCTACCTGCTGAATGGAGGAAAGCATAATGGCCTTCACACCAAAATAGACCTGGAGTTCAGCATTTTAAGACTGTAAACAGGAAAGGGTTTGGTTGGTGGTTTTTTTTGGCAGCTGTGCCAAATATGCCAGCTAAGACAGCATTGCCCATTTAGCAACTCTTGATCTGTGCATGGATGTTCAGATTAATTGCAAAGGTTCTGTTCCTTTGCCAAAGGCTAAGGTCAAAGCATCCTGTTTTCTGCTCTGTATGTGCTGTTACTCAGTACTTCACTGAATTAAAACCAATTGGATCTGGATATGATATAATGTGTATTTTTAGGGTAAATCTTCTGGCCACCTACACAGGTGTGCAGAACCTCCAAAAGAATTCTAATAGCATGTCTGTGGAATACAGTGGTGAAACAGCCCAAGGTAAGAGTGCTGTGTTCTGTTCTCTATGGAATTCCAGCTTGGTTTTGAAAGAGAAAATACAGTAGGGAGGCTAAACAGGCTACTTTGAGCTCCGCTGGGTAGAGATGAGCTGTCTCTGCTCTCTTCCCTCTCATAAAGAGCCTCAAGGAATGGATTCTGCAAGGCTGCAGTGTTTGATGTTGGACAGGAGAAAGTCAATGAGATGTGGTAAAGGTCCAAAGATTTATTGCAGAGCGGATATTATGCAAATCAAACTAATTTGTAGAAGTGTGAAGTGATCGGAATGGATGTGACCAGCAGGATCTGTACAATGTCACTGTTTCACTCATGTCAGTTTACTTTGAGTTAGGTTGAAAACGAAATGCTTTTCTAATCAAAGGTACAAGTGCAAGTGAATTACCGTGTCTCTTCCAGACACCTGGATTGTTCTCTCTTTCAAATAATTTGGTATCTCCAGGCTATGGATGGAATTTATTTGCATCATTTTCTCTCTGAGCTTGCTCTTTGTCCACGTTTGATACTTTGCATTTGCCATGCTTGAGAGCCAGTTGTGCTCAAGGAGGTATGCGGCTTCCTTTGACCCTGAAGAGGATTCGTGCTTCCCTGGTTGATATTGATAGGATTCATCATAACTCAGTGTAAATTGGAATGACATTAATTTGTTTTCAGATATATGCTCCTGTCTTAAAGGTTTAGATCGGTGTGTGCTACTTCTGGCATTCAGCAAGACTTTCTAAAGCCAATGGTTGTCCCTTACCCTTGAGCATTAGAATTTGATGCTTTCTGAAGTCCTCCAAAGTCAAACAACTTATTAACATGAGCACAATTACTTCAAGTTGCATCTTGGTGCCCAGGGCTGTAAACATGAGAAGCAACTCAATATGATTTGTGAATTCTGATCTGTTCTCTGTATCATTAAATTCACATGAAGCTGCTGTGATGGGAGTCCAACGACTCCCCTTACTGTTGTATGCATTGCCTAAAGATACATATTTCCTAATCAACATTTTTGATAGGCATAAAGTTTCCGGTGAGCTTTCTAAGTGCTGATGAGTATGTATCTGAGGTAGTAGCAGACACATACATGGTTTCTGCCATGGTTAAATCATGTGCATGTTCTGAAAACTTCAGTGATGAAAGAAGAGGACTCTACTCATTGCAACTTTTATTTGAGTTCCAGCAGTTCTTTGTTTTTCTTTTTTTTATTGTTCAGCTCTGTATCAAACTGAGGACAAGGTAGAAAAGCTTGAATCTCCCTGTGCTGATTAGAAGCTCACTCTAACATTAATTTAAACCTAGTGAGAATGGAGATATAAGCCCCAGAACCTGATGCTATTAGCATTTACATGAGAAGTCGAGACAGTAGACTTAGTGTTTTTGTTATAAACAATGTGTAGGAAGGCAAAAGAAGTTTCTGGCAGCTGCACAGATGTGCCTAAACTAAGACATAGAAGTGGAATGAGAGAGGGCAAGGAACTTGAGCCAGAGGACCCAGAAAGAAAGAGGATCCAGGGAAGAAGTTCAAGTTATAGTTGAAGTCTCTCATCACTGACTTAAAAGGCCTGTCTGAGTTCTTTCAGTGGAATGAGAAAGTATAACTTACTCATTTGTACTTTTAGGACTTTAATTTCAAGTAAAATTATCTTTTTTAACTTTTTTTTTTTTTTACTCCAGGGAAAGACCATGCATAGTAATTTAGATCTTTGAAAGAGAAATGTGTGAAAAATTTAACTATGTCAACTGTTAGTTAAATTATTGCACATTAAAATAGGGGAAAAAAAAGCCAATCACTCCATACAGAGAGGAGATATTTTTGATTTCCCGTGTCACTTTATTCTGTAATTTGGGGTAATTTATTATTCCTTCTCTAACACAATCTTGCTTCTTTCTCCCTTTAGACATTAATGAGATGCAGATGGTAAAGGATAAAAACTTTTCTAGATGGAGCATCTGTCTTTTTCATGATATAAACGAGCTGGTGGTTTCTGAGCAGTCCAACCCAAGAGTAAGCCCTAACTGAGTGACTGTGAAACCTCCCTTGATCTAGATCATCATCTGTCTGATTTTTGAATGAGGATTTCAACATATTTAAAAGCCATTTTCCTATGGTGAAAATCAAGAGAGATCTGCTTCCAAGTTCTACAGAAGCTAAATATTTTGAGTATGGACTTCTGTATTTCTATGGAATCATCATAGAATCATAGAATGGTTTGGGTTGGAAGGAACCTTAAATATAATCTAGTTCCATGCCCCTGCCATGGGCAGGAACACCTCCCACTAGACCAGGTTGCTTAAAGCCTTGTTCAAAGCCTTTGAACGCTTCCAGGGATGAGGCATCTGCAACTTCTCTGGGCAACCTGTTCCAGTGTCTCATCATTCTCCCAGTAAGGAATTTTTTCCTAATCTCATCTAAACCTACCCTCGTTCAGTTTGAAACCACTACCCCTCATCCTATCAGTATACTCTCTGATAAGGAGTCCCTCCCCATCTTTCTTGTAGGCCCCCTGTAAGTACTGAAAGGCTGCAAAAAGGTCTCCCTTGAGCCTTCTCTTCAGGTTGAACAACGACAACTTTCTCAGCCAGTCCTCATAGGAGAGATGCTTCAGCCCCTGATCGTCTTTGTGGCCCTCCTCTGGACCTACTTGAGCAGATCCGTGTCTTTCTTAAACTGGGAGCCTGAGAGCTGGACGCGGTGCTGCAAGTGGGGTCTCACCAGAGCAGAGTAGAAGGGCAGAATCACCTCCCTTGACGCACTGGCCACAATTCTCTTCATGTAACCCAGGAAGCGATTGGCTTTCTGGTTTGCAAATGCGCATTGCTGGCTCACATTCAGTTTTCCATCCACCAACACCTCCAAGTCCTTCTCCACTGGGCTGCTCTCAATCTCTTCATCCTCCAGCCTGTATTTGTGCTTGGGATTGCCCTGTCCCATGTGCAGGGCCTTGTACTTGGCCTATGGAGATCTACAGGATCTCACAGGATGCTGAGTGTTTGTGAAGATATCCCAGGACATCCTTTGCCAAAACGTTTAGAGGAGTATCGTATTGTATTTTACTGTGTGCTTGATTTCTTCTTTGATAGAGCATGTGTGGGATAGGAGAGCTTATATTCTTGATTTAAAAAAATAAATAAGATTGTGTGCAAGTTTTAGTTATGTTGCTCATATCTAGACATACCTCCTCCATTTACTCTTTTAGTTAGGTAATATACTTCTAACTAGAGAATAATTGAAGAAGAATCCTCAAAATATATCAGAACAAAGCTGAACACATATGTTGCGTTTATCCAATCACATTTTACACACTTTTGTTGTAGAGATTTTATTTAAATCATTCTTTTTTCTTATTTCTTTCTTTTCTTCTGTTAATGTTCCAATAATAAAACATTTTGCTGAATCAAATGACAAGGGAAATCTATGCTTAAATTCACAAATTAGTGTTCATTCTCCAACTGTGATCTGAATTATTGTCTAACTGCATACGGAACACCTATTTCAAGAGCTGGCAGGATTTCTTCTTTATTTTGTAGTGTATATTTCAGTGTTTTTAGCAAAAGATTAATAGATATAGTATCTGTCAATAGCTGCAAATTGTCTGATGATATCCTTTCCATCTCTGCATGGGAAACAAAATATTCCTTTCTCAACTGCAGATCTTAGGAGTTATGTGTGTATGATAAACAGAACATTAGTGTAATTGTCAGTTTTGCTTGTGCTACAATGCCATGGAAAATGGCTGTATTTTCAATATGACTGGGAATTGAAATATTTAACTGAGGAAGCCAAGCGTGGCCTTTTCATGATTATGTTATAAGAACTAGAGACAGAAGATTAGCAGCAGTGAGGTTGATGTTTAAATTAGAAGTGTAAGGGACTGTGTTTACTGGATTGCTCCCCACTTCTGAGCAGCTGGTTTGAGTGCAGAAAGTATCCATTTCCCATATGTCCTGGCTACACACTTAAAGCTGGGCGTCCAAAATCTGTATTAATTACTACTTGGCATGAATTTTTATGTCAGGCTTCTTGGCAAGAAATGAGTTGGAAACAACCCTGGGAAACTTGGGACAAGCACTGAACTCTTGGAAAAAGCAGTATTACTGCGTGTATCACTTCTGACCCGTTAGAGTGGCTCCCTCAGCATCAGACTTCACACCACAGGTAACCCAGTGCTGTAGCTAATACTGTTCTGGAAGCAGCATTCCGTGCAGTACTTGTCTGAAATGTAGCCTACAGATTTTTGAAGTTTAGACAGGAAAACAATGCAAATCAAATTTATTGGTGTATTTCAAGGTACGTGGAGAAATTGAGAATCGATGTCTCCATCTCCTTAGTGGACGTAAAGGAATGTTCCAAGAAGTTCCTTACGAACCAAGGAATATGAAAAGAGCCATATGGAGACACACAAACGTCTCTGAATGCTCTCTGCTGTGCAGTGATTTCCCCTGGGAGAGCCTAGAGCGCAGTGTTCCAGCAACAGCTGCCTGGATCCTTTCTTGTAGGAAAGCAGAGAGTGCGCTAGCGGTACCTTTGGGTGCTCTTACGTTAATCTGAAATGACGTAATAAGATTTTGATCTATGTATCTTCTTGAAGCTCTGTGCAGGTCACTAGTGTCAGTGTGAGCTGAAGTCAGGTCCAAGGAAGGAGGCCTTCCAGGTACAGCTGATGCAAGGTCACTAGTTATCTCAGGGTTCATTATGTTCTAACCTATGAATTTCACATCCTGAAACACTGAAAAAAAAATAAATCAACTACCTAATATGGACCTTAAATTACAGCATTTTAAAACCCTTCTCATGTGAAATATTTTGTCTGAGAGCGACATGTAGCTGGCGTGTAGAAGGGAAAGGGAGAGAATACAATGATGGAATGGTCTGATGGTTTGATTTCTTTCACAGTAACATCTAAGGATTGGAGTCTGACTTCTGTTAAACTGTTGGGGTTTTTTGTTTATTTTCCTCTTAGCTTACTGCATATCAGGTAATCTTCTCAACTCTCATTTGTCTGTCAGGCACATCACTTACCCTGGAGCTAGTAGATGACTTGAGAACTATGGTGGTGTTTTTGGTTTGGGGTTTGGTGGGTTTTTTTGGTGCTATAATACTGTTTCTAACACATTATCTCTGCTTTCAATTTGGAGTAATTTTCCTTCCCCTTCAGTAGGTGCTCTCCCTGAGTTTGATGGTCAGACTTTTCCAACAGATGTCTCATCAGTGCTTGGTCCCATCTCCTCCCTAAGTGACTGCATCAGACGAGCAAAAAAGGACAGATAATTGACTATTGGATTCCAGTTAGAGAAGGTCAAGGTGGTCTCTGCCTGGGCTGCTCTGTGCTTGTCTTACAATTCTTGTTATTGTAGAGTTTATTCAAGCCTATAGTTACCTGAATCTCACGGAGATGGAACCTTCTGCTTCATTGTTTCTTTTTTGCAGTGGCCAGACTTTGTCTACTCTTGACAGCATAGATGGCATGTGCACAGGTTTTATATTCTGAGCCTATGGCTTTTTCAGTTCTTAGAGACCTCATTTAAGAAACAGGGTTGTGTTTTGTTTTGTTTTTTTTTTTTTTTTAAATGTGGGTGGAGAAGCAAACATAAAGATAATTATGGTGTGTTAAGTCCAGTATTTCTCAACAGCCCATGTCCATGGTATTTCTGGAGAATATGGTTTAATCCTTTGCCTGAAGACAAAGGTCTCCAAAGTCTTATAATGATTTACACCCAATGTTGACCTGTTTCTTCAGCAGCCATGAAATAATAATTTTTTGTTCTCACTTAAACCTTGATCTAACTACCTACAGAAGTGTAGTGCAGGCTGAAGATGACACAATATTGTGCTTATGTGTAGGAATACGAGTACTTAACTTTCACAGAACAACATTGGTACTATTTTGGTATTCCTGTGGACATGTTATAAGACCTGCATAATAAACTTAGTTGTGGCTGAGTAGAAACTGGTTTGAAGTTGAACTGTTCTGGAGCACTTATTGAGGCCCTGGAAGATTCTATATGTCGTAATAATGAATTTCATAAGCATAAATACCTGAAAGTTGTATTTAATGTCTGTCTGACTTTGGCCAAATTGAAGTCAAACATTACTCTTGCCTGTTTAAGCTAAAAGATCTCTGGGGAAGATAATATAAACCGCTTTCTGGCTACTTGAAAATTCTTTAGTGCAGATTTTAGCCTGATCTCAAGTGTCTGCTTTCTGACTAGGTCAAAAACAACTTTTCTGGGTTTTGAGGTTTTATAGTGAAGTGGTAGAAAATCTGCTAGATTTTAGGTTAGGAAGGCTGTGCCAAGGAAATTAAGATTGTAGCACAAAGAACAGGGTGCTTAAAGGGTAAGAGGCTGGCTCGTCACCAGTCTTTCAGAACTTGGTAGTAACAGAATTTTCCAGATAAAAATCCTGTACTGTTTCTTCATGCCATGCTATTTGAGGAGGATTGAAATAGGTGAATTGGGTTAGAAAATTTCTAAATAATAGTTTAAGTGCCAAAATGTCTGATACAAAGTCTGTGGGAGTTGATGAGAATTTGGGGTGAGGTTTTATAGGACTTTGTGTGACTTCTGCTGGTTTAGTCATACTGACTTAGAGGGGAATTCTTTTCTCTTTGTCCAACTTGAAAGTGCAATTCTCTTTTTAAAAGATTTTTCTTGAGTCTTGGCACTAATGAGGTTTCTGCAGGTTGGAGATGATCAGTATGGAGGAAGTATTTAGTGCCGCCCTTGCTGACATTAGCTGCTTTTGTGTAACAATTCTTGTAATTGGAATTTTGGTCTGTGAACCCAATTTCTGCCTGCTGATTTCTTGAAAATAGCTATTTCATAAAGCAGTGGCTTGTGTCATAGCCTAAAAAAAAATTAAGAGCCTTTTAGAAAAGGTGTATTCTGCATCTGCTTTTCCACCCCTCTGTCCCTGGGGCTTGCTATTCTTTGATTTTTTTTTTAGGGATAGTGTCTTACAGAAATGTGTGATACTCAGTGCGCTGCATTATTCCAAGAATTGTATATTGGAAACTAAAAATAAACACTTTAGATGAGCCTTGGAGGTGAGAGAAGTGAGGACAAGAACTGAAAATGATCCTCAGTGCTTGTGTAAAATGTTTCTTGCTGCTTTTGGAGTTGTCAGATGGAATAAATTAAATAATGTGGGTTTTAGTGAAAGACAGCTTAGCTGTCTCCAAATACAAAACTCCTCCTTAATGACCTCAGAGCCTGTGTTAGTGTGGAAATACTTGGTTGATATGGAGTGAATCTTTAGGTATGAGATGATACTGAAGAAGAGAAGCTGAAATGTTATGTGTTTGCTTCTGCTTAGTATGAGAACTCAAGACTCACATGCATTTGGAGCTATTGTAACGTTGAAGGTTTTTGTCAGAGAACAGCCTAGAAAATGCTCAATCTGTGAACGATACCTACTGCTTCATCACATGTGGTGGTGTCTGGTGATACAGTTCCTCCTGAGAACTTGAGGGAAATATATACCCTGCTTTACAACTGAAGGAAACAACTGTTTCTCTAGAACAAAACAGTAGTTCACAACTGAAATTCTTTGAAGAAGATGCCTAATACTTGGTTAACATCCTCTGTTTTGGGGCTGTTATACTTGAAAACAAGATGATCCCACTGAAAATAATCCAGGCTCTATGTCTGGCTTTTCTTGCATGAAACTTCTCTCATGGGTTATTTGAGCAAGCTGTCCACCATGAAGTTACTGTCTCATTTTTTATTAACTTGATTGAGAAGTGGAAGTCTCTATCTTCTACTCTTCTTTTATGATCATATTACATCAGTGAATAAGCAACTTATGTCCTGAACTGAGGTCTGTTGCTATAGAAGATGCTTTCTAATGGTTTTTCTCCACAGAAAATGGATGCTATGTAAGCAAGTGGCTCTGGGCTGTTCCTTCTTGCTTGCAAACAAGGTACAGATGGAGGAGTAAATGGCAACTTTTCAGAGCCTGTGGTAAATTCTGTGCAAAAATTCTGTAATAAATTTAGTGAAGTAAGAACCTGGCTCGTGGACTGAGAAGGATTGCTGGATGCTTTAAACTCTTTGAACTCTGCCACTGTGGAGTCAGAGTGGAAGAAATGGTGTTGGTAATTCAGTTCATTGACGTGCAGAGCCTTTCCTACACAGACGTCGTTCATGCTCCCTGTGAGAAATTTCTGCATCTCTGAACAGTCAGTGAATTCACTTATTCATGCTCTGGGAGGAGCAGAAGAGGGAGGGAGGGAGTTAAAGCAATTTAGCGTACACAGAAATCAATGGAAAGATTCCCATTAACTTCAATGGATTTTGAATTTGGAACTTAAACTCTACTATACCATCTCTTCAACAAAAGACCTTCTGTTTTTCTACTTAAACAAAAGTTCTTGAACACTGAACTTCCCCTGGTAGGTGCTTGCACTGTGGATTTATTCCAGTTGTGTTAAAGCAGCCGTTTCTGTGCTTTTAATGCATTAACAGGCTACAAGTTGAATAAGATTGTATGTTTGGGTGGAAAAGAAATCCAGAGATGTGCTACAGACAGTGCTTAGAATGGTAATGAGAATGGCAGTTCATTAGGATTAGCAATGCAAAAAAGGTTCCAGTTAACGAACAATGAAAACATTTTGGCAGTTGCAGGGTTGATTATTGCAAGGCTGTTCATGCTGCTATAATTTAAGCATCTAATGTGACTGTCCATTATCAGCTCAGATTTTGAGAGGTTTATTATTCTATCAAAACATTAATTCTGTGCTGAGAGTTGGCATGGAAGACAGGCAAGCAAGTAAGTTACGTTATATGTACTATCTGTATATTTAATAGAGACTGTAGATGAAGCCAGGAGCCAAGTTTCTTTAGGCCCAAATTAAAATGCCTGCTATCTTACCCATGTTATAAGGTCTTGAGAGAGACTTCACGGGCATGACCAGATGACACTGTTGGAAATGATTCTGTTCAGTTTATCAGCAAGCACAGCTCCAACCTGTCAATGTCATCCCAAGGTCTGTCGGTAGATGATGGGCATTTTGGGAGGAGTGGCTGTGCTCAGGCAGGCCTCTGACTGAATTTGCTTTTAGATGGAGAACTGTATAGAGGGTAAACCCATATGCGGAAACAGAGAGTAGCATTTTACTACTACTGAAGATGCTGATGTTTGACTTCTCCACTATTTCCATGGACAACAGCTTTGCCCCTGATGTTAGTGGAAGCACAGTTAGTGCTGACCTTCATAGGAACGTTTGTCAGGAGTACAGTGATAGGGAGAATAGCTGCTGATTTGTGATGTCTTCAGCACAATAGTGGAAACCTATGTTCAAGTCTGGGTCAGAATCAAAGACTTCAGACTCTTTTTTTTCCGGGCTTAGGGCCTGTTGAAAAAACTGGCTTAAATCTGATGTGAAACCAAGAATACTCCTGATTTCCCAGTCAGCTGTAGTCAAAGCTGGTTTCCTAGTGTTGGAAATTAGTGTCAGCAGTCCCTTTCACAGTAAAAATGAGCACAAGTACCCAAAAGGAATGCTTTGTTAAGAAAAGTCAAGGTTTATTCTGTGAGACTGAAAGATCTTAAATTTGGAGTGAAGATTTCTCTCAACTTCTATTTCCCGCTCTGATTGTTTCTTAAATTGATTTACTTCCTTCCATCTGAATTGCACGTCTTTTCTCCAGCGGTGCTTTGAACCAACGGTCCCAAGTGCCCACCTTCCCTCTGCAGCAGATGGCACGAGTAACCTGGCCCCGTTTCCACAATCAGTGAGTAGCAAAAGATGCTGCCAGGTTGTTGGCTGCTGTAGATGCCTTGTGGTGGGTACAATTTAGCTGTAGAGGATGATGCTCCCTGACAATTAAGTAGCACAGTTGGTATTAAGCAAATATGAATATTGCTGTCTAGAAAATGGTGCAGGGATCTGATCAGTGTGATTTTCTTATTGCTGTGAAATTATCTGTGAAAATAGCAGCTCAACCTGATGCTTTGGTAAACTGTGCATTATTCCACTGGATGTTTAATTCCAGTCAGGGGACCTACTTTTCCCCTGTCGAGGGGTTTGCTCGTTCTCTCACCACTTCTCTTGCCATATTAATTGCTCTGAAGTTTATTATTTTATAATCACATTCTGGGTTAGAGTTGACTAAATCTTGAAAATGGTGTTATGAGGTGCTAGTCAGGTTCATGTAGCTTGTGATGTTATGGTTTTAACTGAGGAGCTGGTCCTGTGCTGGGCTGGGTCCCTTCTCACACTGACATTGATGGGAATTTTGAACACTAAATTTTTACTGGATTGTAATTGCCCTTGCTAACTATTGCACACCAAGAAAAAGAAGCTGCCAGACTGACTTCTGGGTTCATGCAAGTAGCAAGTTTTCTGATAAATACATTCTGAAATTTTTTGTTGACTTACTATTCAGGCTGAATTAAACCCTTGGAGTTTGCTTTGGGATGAGACCTTTGTACAAAATATTGTACTGATGCAGACTGTACCAGCAGACTATAGCAGTGACTCACAAACACTGAGATGCACCAGCAGAAAAAGAGATTGCAGGTTCTATGGTACCCTGTTGCCTGTTTGCCTGCTACAGAGGCCTCACAAAGGGATTTTGGCCCCATGCTTTTTCCTTCCCCTCTTCTGTGGACTGTTCTCTTGTCTCCCATTGCAGGTGAACTGGAGACAGTGTCAATGCAGGGTCAAGAAAGTTGGCTTTATCTCTGGCTGGAGGATAGACAGGGATAAACAGTGGTATGGACAGGCTGGTTTTGTCTTGTTTCTTCCATGAGTGGGAGAGGAGGTAGTAGTTGAGATGCAAAGGGAGGGAAGGAATTGAGTTGAGGTGGAAAAGGCCAATTACAGTTGCAGGAAGAATGTGGAAGCCCATATAAAGTAGATTGGAAACTGTTGGTCCATAGCCCTGAGGAAGAGGCATATCCAAAGCTTCTCTCCATTGGAAAAGCTGGAGTGAGTAGCCAGCTTTCCTGCTCCAAGTCCAAGTTCAGCATTTGTCTGCTAGATAGTGCTGCCTTCCAGTTGCCCTTTGTTATCCTAACATTTCAGCCATCCAGCAGCTGAAACAAGACAGTGAGCTTCAGATTGCTGCCAAGCCACTTGAATTATGTATTGCACGTAGCCAGTCACGACTCCTGGCCTGGTCAAACCCTAGTTTAGCTTCTCCTTTCATTTAATGATCCCGGACAACTGGGGGAGAGCTGTGTATGTCATTGCCATAATAGACGCTTTCTCAGCCTTACGTGTGCGGACTTCGCTGTTAGTTCTGTGGGTGCACAGGTTTGGCTATGGCTGCTGCGTCTGCTGTGGCTGTCAGCTTTGTACAACGGCTTTTGATGTCGCATCAGTGCTTGGTTCAGTGATGAGTGCAGAGTTGGGCTTGTACTGTGTGTGTATCTAGTGATAGAGTCCTAGAGCTGAACATCTCCAGCTTATTCAACAAGGGCTGCCAAATAGTTTTACCCCCTGTGTTGGAGATGAGGTCAACAGGACTAGAGAAAGCTGTGGGAATAAAAGCCCTACTATGAGAGTGACAGTACCACAGGTGGGATTTTCGTAAGTATTTGAGGTTGTCTCCCCAGACCTGCTTCTGAACTGCTATCTTGCTTCTACCCAAGAGTCTAGCATCCATCTGATTTTTTTGATTTTTTTTTTTCCTTTCAGACTGCTGTGTAGCTTTAGAAATTAATAGTTTGGAATAGCAATCGACCTCTAGAAAATTTGCTCCCAGAGATGCTTGTAAGGCATCCTGGAGGGAAAAACCTTTAACAAGCCATTTAACTGAGTTCTTTTGGGTGGTTCCTAACTGATGTTCTCCCCTAACACACCTTTAGCACTCCTCATTCTATAGGAGACAGTATGTAATAGTTTTCTCTGACAGACTTTAATAGTCATTCTGGACATTGCAAGCTTAGAGCTGCAGGGATGCTCATGTAGTTCATCTGTGTTGGGGCTGTCATTTAAGTGGCTCTATCAGATTTGTGTTTGGCTGCCAAAAGCAAATGCATTTAGATAAAGGATAATAATTGACTTAAACAATGACATGTAGTAGATATGCTAATTAATATCTAACAGCTATTTTCTTTAATGAAATTAAGTGAAGAAGCATCTTAGCTGTTTGAATGTGTTTAATCATGTCACACCTCCATTTCTTTTGCAAATTGAGCTAAGGATAACAGTCAAAATACCAAGCAAATTTTCTGCTACGGAATATGCTGAAATTTAATGATAATATAACAACTATTCCATTGAAACTAATTTAGAAGCTTATTTCAGACACTTCATCTAATGTGTTAGCAAAATAAATTGTGTGTAATTGTAAACAGCAGCCTCGCAGTGCGGGTTACTGAATTAACAATGGGATGCAGGAAGATGTAAGAAGTTAAAAGGATAAAAGCCCACTTGAAACCATTCTAATTTAAATGGTTTCTGATAATCACGTTGTCCAGTGAGATTTCTTTTCCTGAACCAGTTTTTGTAGCTTTTAACAATTTCTCTTTTTTTTTTTTTCTTTCTGTCATGACAATTACTACAAATTGGCAACCGATAAGCTAAAAGCATGGTAATACAGCTGAAGTCATACACTAAATAGACATTAAATAGGCATATAACTGCCTGTTTAGGCCATAAACTGCCTTTTGCATTCACTATCTGAATTTCATACTTACAAACAAATCCTTCAGGCGTGTAAGCATGGGGTTACCTAATGTTTGAGCTGACGCTTTGAAGAGGCTAGATGATTCAGGAGCGAATGGACAAATTGTTTTTACATCTTTCATTTCATTTCATTTCTGGGAGAACTGCACAGTCTTACAGCAAAATCTGTTTAAAATAACAAAATGATGGTTCTTTGCAAGAAACAAAGGATCTTGAGTAACTTCAAGCTGGGAGAGAATGGACCTGTGATATGGTGCACCGAAGCAGGAGACAGCTTGCTCTTGTCACTGCTGCAGTGTTTGTATGGTGTTCTGCAAGTACGTACAAGTTTGCTTTACTTGGACCGAAACCTGCCCAGATGTCATGGAGCCTCAGCAACACAAAGCTAAGCCCAGGCAGATACACCTAACACTTGGTCAAGACTCTGCCTTGGTTATCTCTATCTGTAGAACTTGTCCTTCAGGCCTAATTCGTGTCCAGCTGACTTAGAACATGGACTTAGTCAACAACTCTGCCTGCGAATGCTGTGATAGACGTACCCTGGGAGACCTGCTTCACTTTTGAGTGCCTTCTTTCTAGATGGCAAGACAGCCTTGCCTACTGTCCTTGGAACAGATCTGGCATTCCTCAGGAAAGCTACACATTGAACCTTGTTGCCCTGTTCCCGATGTAGTGCCTTTTCTCAGTATTGTCCCTGCATTCAGAAATACATTCACCAGTATTTCTTGCCCCTGACATGGCAATGCAGCTCCAGTTACTTTGAAGGAATTTCTCTTGTTTATAAATTATCAGGATACATTAATATTTTCATTATATTTTAATGCAAGACACAGAAGAATTTTTGAGGGGCACAACTGGCTTTTTATTCCCGTACGGGACTTATCCTTAGGTGCAGTGATTTGCAACAATTCTTTGAGTTGGTGCCTTCAGGCAAAAGAGCTTGTTTCTTGGAGTTGTTTTCTCAGCTGAGAAGTAGCAAAATAAATTAGATGACAGCAACACAGGAGCTAAGTTGGTACTGCGCCGGTGCTGGGCTCTGAGGCAGGGGCTATTGCAACTGAGAAGGTTGGTTTAACCATCTCGCAGGTATTTGGAGTGATCCAGCAGGAAGCAGGCTGCTGGCCGGGGATGCTGAGCTGCTGAGGAGCAAAGCTGCTGCAAACTGTAGTGAGACACTTGTGTGTGGGGAAATTCCCAGAGCATTTTTTTCTTCCCTCCATTAGCGCTTGCTCAGCCTGTCCCCACAAGTGTGTTCAGTGCTTCCTGAGCAGCTCCAGCTGGCGGGGTTGAACACGCAGTTTCAGCCCAAATAAGCAGTTCACTGCGTTTCATTTAGGTGAGATGGAGTTTACCGATTCCCGTTGCTGTCCTGGAACACGGCAGGAACATTTACCTACTTTATACAAGATTTTTGGCTGAATCCCTTCTGCTGCACCTACAGGTGTGCCTTGGGTGAATGTCTTTCTTACTTCTTACTAACTCTTCTGACGGGATTGACTTGCACAGTACCACAAGAGAGACTCCTAAAGGGGCTCCTTGTTTGTCTGAAGTCACCCATGTTGAATGTGAGTTTCTGTCCCCATCTGGTGTCTGAACAGTTTAGATGGTGCACAAATGAATGAATTCGCTGTTACATAATTTGTTGCCAAAGCTTGACTCATGCTTCTGTAGCCAGAGACTATATAAACGCTCCTATTTTTATAGGAGAAGCCCATCCTATGGAAATGAGTAGGTGCCTTGGGCTACAGTCCAGGTCCCATTAAATTACCTTGTCTTACTGTTGAAACAGAAGAGGCAGCTTCATGTCTGAAATGCGCCCCTGGTGTAGCACAAGCTGGAAAGACTTCATGGAGGGAAGAAATCCCCTCCAAGTGTCTACCCGCAAAGGTCCTGCTTAGAACAAGGAGCAGGTGAGCAGCCTGCTTGCTGAAAGCGGACAGCAAGCTGCTGAGTCCAAGTCTGATCACTGCTGTAGACAGCAGAGCCACTTTTGAGGTGCAGAGGCTGCCCACATTAGGGACCAGGTCAAGATGTGGCTGGGGCTGCTGTCATATAGTGGTACGTTGTCACCATAGAAGCAAGCCGCCCAGTGGAAGCACCATACCTCTTTGTGGTGACAGTACAGCTACTCTGCAGAAAGCTACCACCAGAGTAGCTTTCAGTGAGTTGCATTTTCTCCCAGATGGCTTAACAAGTTGTTGTGATATCCTGGGTGATTCTCTTAATACCTGCTGTGACAGAACTACACATTTGCAAACTGTGTAGCAGAAGGTGACATTTGACTCTCTCCCAAAGCTTTGCGCAGCAATGACAGGAGCAGAAGACAGGGCCCCCAATTTATTCTTGTCAAAAAAGTAACTCTGGAACTCTTGACAGACGTTGCGTAAGGAGGCACTGCTCTTAGAGTTGCTTTCTAAAGCTGCACTCGTGCTCAGATTTCCTCAGCCAGCATTTAAATGCCTCGTGCTATTCCAGAAAAGCCTTCTATGAGCAAGCATTTTGCTGACCACTTGGAACACCCTGTACATCGTAAGAACACACTAGGGCTTATCTCAAGTGAAAGCCCTGCCGGGGGATAACTATATGATAACAAGCCATCAGCTCAAGCTTACTTGGTTACCTGGGACACAGGGAGGAAGTGTGATGCATGCAGATGTGTTTTAGATCATACCCTGCCTGGGAACCTTGATGTTTTTTATAGATCAGACAAAGGTACACATTTTTAGAATGGTTGCTACACAGTACAAGAAACTTGCCCAGTGTCAGGTGGGAATTCTGTGGCAGTACTGGTAAAAACAGTCTCTTACCGCGCACTGTCTCAAACAAGCCTATTTTCTATATTATCATAACTTTTTTTTTTTTTTCAAAAGGCCAGTTGCTTTGCTGGATTTTGAGCATGCAGATGGAATCCGTGTGCTGTGCAGACATACATAAGCAGATATCTACCTACCCAGTCTGCCTTGCTTTCAAACCAGGGAAACAGCCCCTGCAACTCTAGGGTTTGCCTTACAGGTCTGGATTTACTCTTGTTACATGATTTTAGGCCTTAAAACAAGATGTGGGGTTTTTAAGTTTTTATTCTGAAAGCTTGGTTCTTCTGTCTGAAAGATACACTTCCCATGAAGGGATGGTTAGGACCGAGAGGGGGAAAGGCTAGGTCTGTAAATGCTGCTTCCATACAACTACTGTCAGAATCTATTCTGATACAGAGAGTTGTTTGACACTGCCCGTAATCAGATCTTCCAGTTTTATTCCCAGTCTTGAAATAAACCTCTCTGATCTGAATCACTTTTAGCTGTTTATGGCAGTTTCCTTAAGTTTGGGGTTCTTCTGACCGTTCTTTACAGAAAGCTGCTGAGAGGGCTGGGTGGATTTTTAAAAGGGCTTTTAAGATCATGATATATTGAAAAATAAATGGAGGAAGTGCTTCATCTTGTTGAACTGGAGCTTTCATAATGGTCACAGAGGCCTAGTGCTGGGGGCAGCTGCATCTGCTTGTGTGCTGGTAGCTTTCCAGGGGAGGTGTACACATCTGGTTTATGTGCCTTTGGCATTTCTGTGCTGCTTCTGCAACGGGAGCGCAGCCTTCACCAGGAAGGTTTGTACTTCCCAGCCATGTTCTCAGCTGATCTGAGCGTACTGATTTTTATTTATATTGGGTTAGGGTTCTGTTCCACCAATTATGTCTTCTTTTTAGAGATGCCAGCCTTAGGGATTGCAAATAACAGACAAAATACAGAAGATGTTAACTTTTTTAAGGCACATTGTAGCGGAGGAACATAGTGGTCAAAGAAGCTGTACTGGAAGCAGAGAACTTGGAATGCTTCCAGCCAAGGCTCTCTAGGGGCATTCAGGAGCTGTTCTTAACAACCACAGTCCAGGAGGCTTTGTTAGATTTTTTTTTTTAAATTAATGTTTTGTTGTTTGTTTTTTTTTTTTTAGTACAGTATTTGTGCAGTGAAATTAGAGTCTGCTAATTCTGCTAATTGTGTTTGCAGTAGCTGCTGCATTCTGGAAGAGGGAATACTGTTTAGATATCACTTTATATACCAAACATTTTGCACACTTGGTGGTAGATTTGGATTTTTATTGATTATATTGGTTCTTATATGTACACTTGGATATATTTGAAAGTTCCTCAATATCCTGCTGCTGGGGAAGAAAGAAGATACCTCCTGTGGAGCCTCTTACTGATTGTGTAAATAGTTTAGTGTAACCATATAGCAGCTTAAAATACATACAAATATGTAGTCAGTTTAAAAGGATCCAGCTACTTTGCTCAGTACTGCAGAGTACTGCTGTACCTTACAAGGAGCCAAACTGATTTCACAGCGACTACTAATAGATTAGTACTTGCTGCATGAAAAGTGTCATTCCTCTTTGAAATTAATTCAGCTTTGATTGTGATCTCTGAATATATTTCTAAAAGGAAAAGAATTTTCTAGCATAAGTGTTTGACAAATCAGCTAATTTAACTTAATCTTGCACTGTCTGCATTAGAAGCAAATTTCAATTTGTAATTAAGTCTCACTGAAAATCTGACCCTTCATTTGAACAAAAGTGATGTGTGGAGACAAAGATCAAGTAACCATTATCTGGTCGAAATCAAATTGCCCTCGGGAGCAGCCTGCTGCTCTGTCCCTTATACAGAGAGACCAGGCACTAAGCGTCATTCCTCAGGACTGATGCTCGAAGTTACACCGTGTGAATTATCTCTGTCAGAGAACATGTGGTGGAAAACAGTCCTTGCACTGCAAAGATACTTAGAATACAGCCTAAAAAGGAATAGGCAAAAAATACAGCTTTTTAAAAGAGCCTGGTCCAGGTTAATAACTTGGAAGGCCACTTACACTCTGGTTACTCCAGGAATTGAGCCTAAACTCAACTCCATGTAATGCCTCTGTTCCCAAAGTCATCCTTTAAGGTGACAGTGTGCTATATACCAATAGATAGCACTGCAAACCTTGGGAATAGCTCATGAGCTTAACACGTGGATAACATCTGTCTGATGTGTTCCTATAATGCCTGTGCAGGAACAAAAGCAGCCACACATAATGGGACCGAGCAAAAAGGACTAGGAAATTCCACATCTGATATATGCTCTAGAGAGCATAAAACCTACTCACCAGACATTGACCTTCTTACCACACTACACGAGTAGTAGATCTTGCACTGCTCAATTCCATCATAAATGTTATGAGTCCGAACTGAATTGAGATGTACTGATACTGGCCCAGTGAGAAAATGGTTCAGTCATTCTCTGTAACATTTTGTCATAGTATGTGAAAAGCATTATTCTCAGTTGCAACTAATAAAGTACAATGCAATACGAAAATACGGGCTGGTAGAAACCACATCAAATTGCAACTGGAAAAGACAGCGTGTCAAGCAGAGGCATCCAGTGCCCAGTGTGATACATTTGACTGTGGAGTCAGTGAGGAATTTAGCAAAGCAGCGTGTATGACTCCTCTGTGGACTGCCGTGAAACCAATAATGTTCCTGGAAGCTGAAAAATGAATCATTCTTTTCCATGGTTCCTGTTTTATGGTCCTGTGGAGTCCTTCCTCAGTCACAAAGGACTGTTTTATATAGGAGTCCTTTACAGTTCATTAGGTGGTTAAGGTTGAAGTATGTAATGCCTAATGTTTAAATACTGCCCGAGATTCACGGGGAGTGCTGAAAGCAGGAGGTGATAGCTTTGGTATGAACTCAACAAGGAGCCTTAATGAAATTAGTAAAGACAACATAGTATTGAATTAGACTATGAAACTTACTGCCACAGGGAGCTTTTGAAGCTGGGAGCTCTGGAGATCAGGTTGATGTGGATTGCAGAACATATTCACCATTGTGTTCTTAATTTTTTTTAAAGAGGGCTATTAAGCTATATAGCTGGAATTTTAATAGCTATGTGTGAATCAGTAGACATATATGGAGAAGGCGAAATATTCCTTGTGCTCCAGTTGAAATGTCTTTCATTTTTTAAGGAAGATTCCAATAGAGGCCTCTGGGACCTATAAATCTAGTCTAGTTGGACAGTTCTGTATTTAATATACATGTTATGTTACATACTTGTCCTGTGAAAAGCTCTTGTTTTTCTTGAAAATCTTAAGACTTTAGCCATTTCACTTGATTTTTTTTTTTTTTCTTTCTTTCTTCACTTTCTTGACCATCTGCTGATCTACTCCAGTTTTGCTGGAGTGTCACAAGGCAGTATACATAAAGTGTGTTTTTCCTGGTATCCAGATCAGTTTGAGGATCAGAGGAGGCTGTGTAAGCCAGCAGTTTGTTCCAACCTGCTGCTGGATTGAATGGCATAAATGAATATATTTTTTTCATTTTTTTCCCCTTAGAAATATTATTGCATCTCAAAGCTAGGAGAAATTTAGATCAACTTTAGCAATCACTTTAGTGCTTTGTACTGACAGTCTATATTTCTTCCAGGAGCAAAATAAGGGTTCCTTAGAGTAATATTTGTTTGCCAGACTGTGTTGTCGCTAGCAGTAGCTAGTGCTTTTGGTTTGGTTTTTTGAAATGGAAAAAATCAAATTCCCTGCTACTTACTCATGTTTTTCGAGGGTATAAGTTTCTGAGAACCACTAGATTTAATAGAGGATACTTGGAAAAATTCATTTGTAGGGGCCATATGTGAAAACACTTGCAGGAAATCATTAAAAAAAAAAACAACTTAAACCAGAAAATATTTTGCTTTATGTTTCTGAGGCTGCATTGACCAGGTGTTTGTGGTAATAGGAACAATGGAGCTTGGATGTTAAGGTAATGCAAAAAGCCAAATACTGTAGAAAGATTGAGTTTGGCAGTTATATTTATTCTGTACAGCTCTAATCCAAATACATTTTGGATGGACCTTAGCAGCTCAGGTTTTCCAGGTCATCTTTCAAGACCTTGGCTTTCATTTTGGATTCAAGACAATGCAGCAGGGTTTTGAACTCTGCTTTTACAACTCCGCAGTGTGCTCACAGTGGAGCATGTCAGATGAAGATCTGACTTTTTAGGTGCTTAAGTGAGTTTAAAATTACAAAAATGCTAACTTTGGTGGTGAATAGCACCACTCCAGCCGAGAACTGAGCCCTCTCTAAACAGCTTAGTGAAGCAGGCTATAGGAGAAAGGTGGGAAATCCAACAGAACTACATAACTTGATAAAATCTTTACATGGAAGTTCTGTCTTCAGCTTCTTTCCCCTTTCAGCTATACTTTTAGGTTGCTCTGGGAAGTGGTGCTGGAAACACTCATTTTGGGACCAGCTACAGAGCAGCAACTGTCTGTCACCTCCTTTGGTTTTGCAAAAACTCATCCTGATTTGTTTTAAGATGTGCTACCCTTTCTACCAAACTTCCTTACTGCAGACACATGCAGTGCTTGTTTGGAATGAAGGTGACTCAGGGCTACCTACTCTGGAATGTGTTTAAATGAAGTGTGCACCACATGTGAATCACCAGAGGATGGCCTCTGTCATAGACCTTTACTGTAAACAGCCTGGCCAACATTGACCTAGTGGGGAATGTGTCCAAGCCTCGTAAGTATCTCCAGTTGTTTCTTCTGTATCAATGTCATTTCCTTATGATTTCTCCTGTGCATTCTCAGTAGAAAAAGGATTGATTTCTTGAGATCTCATTCGGCATGTGTGTGGAGTACAGGCTCCATATGTGGTTTACCCTAAGGCCAGCATCTTGGGTTTCTCAGATTCCCTGCCTTGAACAGTAGGATCTGTTAGCCCAAAGTTGGCCTGTATTGCAAACCTGAAATCTCATCTTCCTGACCCTCCCTTCCAATCACCTACTGAGCCCAGGGACATACCAGCTGCCAAGTCAGAGGAGGTTCTCCTTGGGGAATGCTTGCCCAGTCTGTATTGTTAAAACGTAATGAGTTCATGAGATTGACTCTACTGCAATTATTTCTTAGTGATGTATAACAAGTAGCTGTTCTTACAGACTTATAAAATGTTCCAGGGCTCCATCAATTTGCCCTTCATTAGCTATGTAATTTTGCTAATGACCCAAGATATCTAGAGGCATTGTCCTGTGAGAATTATGAGTTTGAGGCCTTACAGAAGAGTTACACACACAGCTCCATCCCGTCTTACTACCAGAAATTTGTTCTGCCCTACTGCATCTAATTGTATTTTTTACTTCTGTACTTAAGTAGAGTCATCTCCTATTGATAAATGAATAATTATTTCATATATGAAATTACATATTTAATGGAAGTGTGAAGTGTTAGAGTGTTAAATGATTAAATTTGTTAATTGTGTAATATTGCTGGGCATAATGATGCATTTAACCATTAACAGTTTTCCACTGCATTGCCTTTTAAATTCTCAAGTAGTGTGTTATACATTCTTGTTGTCTTTTTATCAAGTGTTAATAATTGTGAAAAATAAAGGTTAGAGTCTGAAGAGGGAAGTATCCCAACTATGATAACAGGAAGAAAAATTTCATGTGTCAGTGGAGCCCCTAGTTGGTATGGCAGTGTCTGACAAGTACGTGGTATCTGAAATATTTGGGCAAGTGAACATGTTAAGATTCACTACACAATCTGTCTTTAGCTTTTTAGTTTTCACAGTTTAAAATAAAAATAACAGAGGAAATTTCAAAGAAGTTATGTGAGGAACAACATAGACTGTAGTTCCTACTTTAGTCTGAACAGCTCTGTGTCCATCAGCCCTGGAGATTAATTCCCTTCCTGTGACACTAGCAGGAGGAGAACCTGCATGAGACCCAGGCTCTGTGACACTCGACAGTGTGGAGCTACCTAATTTGCCTGGAAGCAAAAAGATTCTGTCTCCATAATTAATAGACAGGCCATGATGCAAGAGAACGAGTCTGTGGGCTGTGCCATTGAGCTGGTGTTTGTAGAGGTATGACCAGGGTGGCTCCAGCTGACTTGGCTGTTGCTGCTACACAGGACATGACTGTTTTTTCAGCTTTTCTGGAGCAAGTAGCAACAAGTGGACCACAATCACTGTAAAAGTACCAAAATTCAGGGAGCAGCCATGCCTGGGCCCAGCCACTTCTCTGTAAGTGGAGGGGACAGATGTGACCAGGGAAGTGCAGGGAGCGGGCAGCAGAACTGGAGATAATGCTGAATATATGTCCCACAGCAATACCTCATTAGACCGTGCTTTCCGTTTTCACCTTGCCTGCAGTTTATACCTTTAAGAAGCTGACTGGTCTCTGTGTTTTGGGTACAAGATGAAGGTTTCCATAAAGGTTATCTCTACTGATACTGAAGTAAATCGCCTTTCATAGATCAAGCAGATGGGCAACATCATATCACTGCTAGACCAAAGTTGAAACAATCCCTAGAAAAGCCTGAAAAGCCTCAGAAACTGACTTAAACATTATCTTTGAAAGGAAAGTCATTTTGCTTCAAGATTATCATCACAATTTAGATGCTGTACATTGTACTGGGATAAAGAGGGAATTTGGCAGATGAGCTTTTGCCTCTGGAGCCTCTAGATGACTGGAACAAGCTTCCCTTTCAGCTTAAATCAGCAAACAGCATAATCTCCTTTAAGCCTGGGGTTTAAATGGCTGTTTGAAGGAGGATTGTGTAAAATCTATTTCCAGTAATATGGTTACTAGAGCTAAAGAGTATGTGTTGTTTTCAGGAGATTTTGGATGGCCCTGTGGTGTGCATTAAGTTATTGTGAGAATTCTGCAGCTGATGGCTTGCACTTAATCTTTAGATATATGAGCCCAGTGGCTCTTCAGTAAAGCTGCAATCAGCTCTTCGGTTCTTGGATGCTTCTTTAAATACAATAAACAGAGTAGCTGTCAGTACCCTGAGTGGTCCCTTATGCTGGCTGTAAGAAAGGTAGTTGTGTTTGTCGTGTCCATCAAGAGTCACAGTTCAAGTTTCCCCTTCTGACATGTCTAATACCAGTGGGAGAGTCATTGATCTCACTAAGTCAACAGCAGCAACCTTTCCTCCCTCAACAAATCAAGGGTAAAACACCACAGGCTGAAAGTGAAATTGTGTATTGGAGGGAAGAGGAAATGGGATTTGTGTAATCTGATTTGATGGGGGTGACTGCCCAACTCCAACCGTTTGGCTGCTCTCTTATTGTGATATCCAGAACACTGCTATTATTCTCTATTGCCTCTTCTTTGTGGCAAATACAAGACAGCCTTGGTTTTGAACTGCATAAGTGAGAGCTTGAAGTGTCTTACAGTTCCTGTAAAAGAGGAAGCACTTAACCAGGAGTTGTCAGAAGTGGTATCTACACTGGCAGCAAACAAGAGGTTGCCCAATAATTTTTCTTAGTTTTCTGCCTTGTTTGAAGAGCTGTTGGCCAGCTGTGCTGCTGGCTGGCTGGGGCGAAATGTTCATTTTGCACTTGGATGACTCCAGCGCTTGCTGTCTAGGGGACTGCAGCAAGCAAAAAGAAATTAATGTTAATGGAGTATGACTGCCTGATCATTTAGAGCAGGCTGCCGGGGGGCTGGCTGAGCCAACAGCTGGATCTTCACTGAATGGCTCTGGGTGGGACTGGGCTGCTCCATGAAGCATCTCAGTTTGCTATAACATTTGTACCTCGGATGGTGTAGCTGTGTCCTTACCAGTGAGTCCTGTTTCGAGTATGTATTCCTGGTGACAATTGCCTTTCCATTCTGGCTGGTGGAGTTTGAAGTCCTGGCCTCGATGAAATAATGGCCAGAGTGTGCTGCATTTCCACCTCTCCTGGGTGGCCCAGTCTGTGGTCCAGCTCAGTGGAAGTGGAGGCCTTTTGCTCTTAAGCCTTCTCCAGTTTTTTGGGCATAGTATTCTTGAAAAGATCACCTATTTGTGGGCTTCAGTGTCAGAGTTATCTTGATGAAAGATTAACTATGTGTCAATATTTATTAGGAGTACTAGCAAAGAACTATCCTGCAAAGCTGCAGGCAACACTCAAATATCTGAGCTAAATTATAGGTTCCTGCGAATAAAACACTATGTGTTGTCTGCCTCTGCTAGAGCAACTGACAGTGGTTCTGCCAATAAATAAACACTGAAAGCACATATCTTGCTAGATTTCCACATCTTGGTTTTTTTTCTTTGCAATGGGAGGGAGTACTTGCGGACTTTTCTTCCTTCTTTCCTGCCTTCCTCCATATCAAGGTTGAAGGCAAAAGGTGGAACTACCGTTTATAGTTCTCCAAGGGAAAGCGTAGCAATTAATGTTACAATAATGTGATAATTATGAATGGGAGAAGAAGGTGATTTTATCTGAAAGCAAATGCTAGTTCATGCGCACTCTCATAAGCACCAAGATGCAGGTGTCCAAGGGGATAGGCCAGCAGCGAGGCAGCAAGGCATATTTCCAAGGGGCCTGGCCATGATTCCCGGAGACAAAGCAGAGGACAAGGTATTCTGGCTATCTAGTCCTTTTTATGTATCCTGTATCCTTCTGAGCTTGGTTGAGTACGTGCTGGTTTTGCATGTGCTTGTTTCATACCCTTTAGGAGCTCACAATGGTAGTTATGCTTTTGTCTGTTGTCTCACTTTTCCATCATTAGGATTTACGTACTTATCTGGGTGTTGTCTTGGCTCTTCCCCTATTTTATGTCTTCCCACCACCACCACCTCTCCATGGGTTTAGTCTTGATTACAGTATCCTTTATTTTCCTCTTCTGGGAGCCACTGCCTGTAGATTTGTTGGATCATGACCTGCTGTCAGCCCCCCTCCACCCTTCTATTCCTCCTGCTGCTCCTCCTTCCTTCCACACCCCTGTCTTCCCATCCACTCCCCATTCATACTGCTCTCAACATACCCATTCTGTATTTGTAAAAAGTGACCATATTAGCTTGTTCTGTGCTGTTACACAGCGCTGTACTTTGCTGCAGAGATGACTGTGTTCCCTTCCAGTCTATTGTGAAGACAGAAAGTTGCATGAACACTTAATTTATTTATCATTTCATATTTTAAATATTTAAGTGAATTGCTGCCACTGCACAGATAATATCTGTAGATCTTAACAACTGATCATGTGTGGTTATGGTAATCTGGAGAAAATGCAAATGAACTATGAAAACTGCTTCGTCTATAAATAAAACCATTTAGCTTCAAAGCAGTATTGCCATGGAAATTCTTCACTGATAAAGTGAGGCTTTTTTCATTTAGATTTCCTGAGCCTTTTTATTTTATGCTGACAAGATGCCAGAGGAAAAAAGAGCTATAAACTCAATATTGCATATTTAAAAGATGGTATTTTATTTCATCTTCTTAATTGTAAATCTTTCCATTTACAATATATAGCCATGAATTGAAATTTGCAACAATGAGGAAAAAGGGATAGGAAATGTTATTTTTGACAAGGACTAGCTAAACCCGGTGCTCACTGAAAACTTTTGACTTTGTTTCCAGTTGGCTTTGCTCCTGTATTTGTAAATACTCAATATTTCTCAGAGAGATTCAGAAAACTCTCTCTGAAACGCACGCAAGGTGAAGAGCCCCTGAGGGAGGATATCTGAGAGGAAACAACTGATTGCAGGGAGTGGTGCACAATAAGTCAACTCACCGTGAATGCAAGATTCAGTGTGTGCCGATCTTGCTGGTATTTACTTTGTGTTTGGGCTCTGTGGGCAGAACTGAGCTCCGTGCTATGTCAGCCTTTCACTAGTGTTGTGCTGAAGGAGGTAGAAGGAGCTGGCTAGAAACTAGCTTAGGTACTCCTGTGCAGTGTCTTCATGCCCTGAGTTATCCATGCATTGTGCCTAGTAATCCTTATCTAGCAGAGTTAGTCATTAGCACCTTATTTTGCATTTTTAAATGATAATTCTGCTGTTATAATTGTGGGATAGCAGTTCACTCAACAATGCTGGTGTTGTCTGGATGGGGTATGGGTATATTACCATATTTCTGTGGGATTATTCAGCTGATGGTGGTGGTTATTCAGTAGGTGATAGTGATTCTCCTGACAAAGTTTGTTGAGTCATGTTATGCAGGACTGGATGTAAAGTCGGCATAAAGTTACTCTTTAAATATTTTCCTTTTTTGTGTGAACTGGCAGAATGGAATCGTTATCAATTTGGTGCTTTGCATCTGTGACTGTAGTGTTTTTTGATTTCATAGTAGGTATCCGTAACAGCTATTACCCTTGCCTAGAACTACAGTTTGATATCACAGTCTCTAAATCCTATCAAACTTTGTGTTCTGAATCTAGCTCAGAGATTGCTGGATGAAGCTCTAACGCAGAGGTGTGCATGTCGTATCATGCTTTTTATCCCCTGTCTCTATGGGAGCTCTTCTCTGTGTGGAAACTTCTTACACAGTTACACAATCTTCAAACAGATCTGGATGTACAATGGTGTGGCGATATGAACGGAAGCCATCTAACAGCTTATTTCAAGGTATGGAGAAAGAGCTTTGTTCAATTTCCATTTTTTAGCATACATTAAAACAATCAGACAAACCAGCCCATCAGTATTATTGGTAGAAGACAAGCGTCTTTATGAATTAGTGATCAGCGGTTACGATAACACTTCCCTTTATTGATCATAGAGAGCTGCACTCAATTAAAATGAGAAATAATTTCATGAAATTAAACTCAGCTTGCAGGGGGTGACCAAGCGTGCCATGCACATTGTTAATGTCACCCAAAGGAAAACTTCAGGTTGGTAATACATCCATTGCACCATCCCCGCTCCTCACAGCAGGAGCTGGCTGAGCACCCTCTGCTACCTCTGTGTGCAGGCAGGTTGCTCGCCCCAGCAGCCCGGGCTCGGTGTTAGCAGTGCTCTGTTACCTGCTGCCTTTGTGTGCCTGGTTTTACCTTCCCATGGTAAGGAGGTGGTATCTGCTTTGATTAAATCAACTACATCACTGACCCATCATGGAGTCACCTCTAAATCCATGCTGCAAACAGCAAGAGACCTTGTTTTGCATCACTAGAAGCAGGAAAGCAGTGTAGATCCATCCCCAGGGCTCCTTAGCAGAGCTGAAGAGCCAATTTGCAGTCAGAAGCGCAAGTTCCCTTGAGAAGTTCATGTCTGACAGTTGAAAGGAGAAAGCTTTGTTGATAAGATAGCAGATTTTTGAAAGTATGGAAGTATTGAAAAAGGACCACTTAACTTGACACACGAAGCAGGAAGCAAATGGACTTTCAACTCCTTTGTGGCCCTGGGAGTTTTGGTTGCTTTCAGCACATCGCTTTTGGATGAATTTGTCTTCTCCTCAGCAGATGGTGTTCCACGTTCCTTCGGCAAGCCTCAGTCAGAAATATCACAGCCTTCTTGGGTTATTGGTGAGCCACAAGGTTATTTCACTCTAACAGTGCTTGATTTCTCTCTTTCTCATCTGCAGAAATCAAAGTATTCCCACACCTATCACTTAGCAGTTGCTCCTCAGAACAGTTTGTTTCCTTTTCAAGTGGAAATCTACAGATTTATCACCCTTTGAGGAGTAGATAAATGATCACCAGCCCTTCACCAGGAGTACAGACAGACAGCTTTGGCTTCTGTGCGCTGCTGAGCTGTGCAGCAGTAAATTAGACCACTGCTGTCTTTTGTGGGGAAATGCTGATGTGAGTCCTCTTGTGTCCTCAGTTGCCCCAGGGGGGGAAATCATGAAAGCCACTTTTTTCTCTTTCCCTCTTTCCTGAGTAGATGAATTGCAATAGTGAATTGTCCTCTTTTTTTTTTTCTGGAAAAAATGGGCATGTTTCATATAGGATAACTCATGTAGCATTTTTGAGTACAATCTTGATCGAATCAGGTTCAGTTGTGCTGACCGCCGTGCGTATGTGTAAAATGATCCCTGCAGAAGACGATTCTTTGCATGTATGCAGAAAAGGAAACATGCAAAACAGAAAATGTCTTTTCTTCAGTCTCCAGAAGTAGTTCTTTTGACCTGATAGTACTTCATTTTCTGTGCAAACAAGTTGCTTTACTGGCATGTTCCTGACTCCATTGGGGGTTTCTTTTTTTGATAAGGAATTAATCACAGTTCACATTGGTGAAAAGTTCTGTATTTGGCTGTAAACATTCAGTCAGAAGCAGCTAACATTTCATGGTCCTTTGATTTTAATGTGTAAAAATCAGCAGAGTGATGGTTGATAGTTTTGCATATTTGAAATCAGAATCACAGTTTCTCTGACTTTGTTTAATTTTCTGAGTGCATGGCTTGACTGTTGTGTTTCCTCAGGAAACAGACACTTATGTTGAAAAAGAATTTAACTTTTTAAAACAGTAGTTGTTCTGAGTTGAGGGAAAGATCATTTACATGTACATGGTAGTTCTATATTGGAGGCTAGTTGGCAGAAAAGAAATAGTGAGAGCTTGTGAGCTGAACTAGTTAAAAAATTAAATAGGACAAAGCTTTATTGATAGATAGAAGTTTTAATTTATCTGCTGAAAATCTCCCTGAACATCGATTGCATAATGTAGGAACTCTTCTGACGGATAAAGCTGCCTATAAAATTTTTATGTCACTGTTATTATTGAATTATCTCTTGAATTGTAGGTTATATATAGGGATTTTTTAACCACTACATTGCATTCAACAAATTTTTCAACAACTAGACTTTCCAAATGAGTTTTCCCTTTTTTCGTTTTTCTTTATGTCCCCAACCAGCTGCACTGTGGAAGCTGAAGTGCTTCCTACCTGTTGCATACTTATCCTAGTAGCAGGAACTTGCTTGAAATAGGTTCTTGCCTCTGTAGTTTTGCATGCTGCCTCTGTCAGTGTCCCCTTAAAGACTTAGAAGAGGATGCTTCCATCTGAAGCTGGAGGAAGCAAGGCAAGCTGAGAAAGAGGATTAATTTATCTAGTATCCAACAAGAGTCTTCCTATTACATACATAATAGTCTTTAATAATTATGATTTTGGACTTTTTTGAGGAAAGATTAGATTTTTTTTAAATTTTCTAAGATTTATGAGGTTGCTCAACCTGGAGGGTCATAAGGACTCAAAGAGGAACAAGTCTCTCAGGAATGTAAGGATGCTTTAGATGCTCAAATCATTTCCTCCAAGTTAAAACTGTTTGTTGCTGGGAGCTGAGTGCAAGAAAACAGAGGGAATTGCAGTCACCAGCCTGGTTAATCCACCCTTGCCTTCCCATAGTGATGGTACAGGGGCAATGTGTACAGACGTTCTGTTTGGACAGTTTTCCTGGTGCTCAGCTTAGAGCAGTGGCATGGAAGAGCAACGATGTACTCACGCTAAACAGACCATCCAAGCATTACGGGAATTGGCTTCAGCTTTCTGGAGCTACTCATGCAAAAACTTGTTAAAAACTCAGGAGGGTGAGTGTTATCTGCTTGGAGTTGCGTGGCTGCTTCTTTTGTATTTCATCCAAACTGGATCTTCATGGGTTAATCAGTTATAGGTGTGAGGTTTCTTGTGACATGCTTGGCCAAATCCAATGTACAAACTTCAATTTGAAGTGAGCAGGGTGTTGGAAAATGAAATGTTTTTGAAAGTTAAATTGCAGTCATTTATATGAAAATGCCTTAGGTAGTTCATTTTTCCCCCCAAAATATACTCATTTTATAGCATATTAATAATTCATGTGCATATTGGTTGCAGACATAAAGCACAAAAATATACATATTTTATAAAGCATAGATTTTTATGAAACAAACACGAATTGCTTGTATCTGAATAATAGTAATGCCTGATTAGCTCCCATACTATTTAATTTTTGATGGATGTTCACGATTATTCATTGACACAAGAAAGAAATGGGATCCTCTGCAGTGTTTCTGGAGACTTCTTGAAAAATACCTCTCCCACAACATCAAAGTTGCCAGCAGAGTGAGATACGTCTGAGGCAGCGAAGTTTAACATCCTATTTGTTGCGTTCATGGCAAGCTACTGCACTCTCGTTTGCTAATCCAAATTCAGAAGAAGATCTTGAATGTAAGGGTAACACAGACTCTTCCTCTGTGTGCTACTCCAGGTAATACTGTATTTCTTGATTTGTGATGAGTTACTCTCTCTCAAGAATCAAGGAGGAGCAAATCCTACCCCCCAGCTCCTGCAGTGGACACTCTTTGAAACGAGAACTTGGCCACTAATGATCCTTTGGCACGTTGCTGTAATAAGATTGCCTTTATGTCAGTGCTATGTCCCACTAGTACAGGTTTTTTCTTACTGACTAAACTCCCTTGTGCCATTAATGGTTAAAATGTTCTTGATCTCCTGTCCACAGGTGCCTGTTGTATTTAATAGTAATTATGTTCTGTTTACGTATGGCTGAGTTTGTGGTGTAAAACAGACCGAGGAGCCCTATAATGTTCATGTCGGCAGAGCTGTTGTCCTTTGTACATGCATAAGAAGACTCCCTTTGACTTTATTTGAAGTTGGGGTAGATGCTGCTCTCCCAGTAGAACTTGGACTGAAAAATATGTTGAATCAGGCTAATATCTTGATGCCCATCACAGCAGAAAGCTGAGAGTTGAGTGAAAAGAGGGTGCAGGTACTTGCACAGCTCAGATGTGTTCATGTAGCTTAGCTTCTGCTGCTCCGGAGCAGGATGCAAGTCACTGCAAGTGGACATGAGCAAAGTGAATTTCAGTCTGTGTTCGAGGCTGTAATTTATGCATTAAACTCAATTATATTAATATTTCAGAAATGCCAGTCGTTAGTATAACGACTTGTTTGCTTCACTTCACTTCAACTCCCCCAAATAGTCATTAAATATGGCAATGAAAGGCATTCCAGCACCAGGGGGATGCACTGTGCGAGAGCTGGTCATTCTCTTTTAATGATGTTTGCCATAGAGGTCAGTGCCAAAGTAGTTTTGTTTTTGTCAGCAGGATTTTCCAGTTACCTACCTTTTCATGTTTCTATTGCGGAATCACATTAGCTCTTTAGTGTGGCAGATGTGCCTGGTCAGGGAAGTGTGGCCATGTCCTACCTGGAGCTGTTAAAGAGGATGATGTCGCACTTGTGAACATTGGGAGGATGAGACCCTAGAGAAGTGTGTGGTGCCTCTTGGTATGTAAGTGCAGTTGCCTAGATAACGATCCCTGAAATAGTGCAGCACTATGAATCGACTTTGAGGAAATTGCTGGAGACAGGAGAAGTAACACATGAAATATGGGAATGACTTTACATTGCAGGATGATGAGGATTCTTCCAAAAAACCTGAGCCAGATGAAAGCTCTTTTGCTGCAGGTGAGGCATGCTGAGAATAACTTTCCTGTTGATTAGTCTGTGATAGAGAAATATTTAAGTTTTTTAATCCATCAGTGCATTTTTGTCAGCTTTTAGAAACACTAGGGTAATTTTATTCAGAGGTATCTTGAAGACACCAGTGTGCACTATCAGAAGAAAGGTCTGAATATGTCACCTTTGGTGTTGACAAATACCAGCCCATTCAAGGTGCTTAAGAATTTTCTGCACATTTTAAACTTTTCACTAAAACTTTTAAGAATAAAAATAAACACATTTTAATAAAATTATTACAAATGACTAAAATATTTTTAGTTTCCTTTGAAGATGTTTCAGATTATGCTTGCTAGTTTCTAAACAGCTCTATTAAAGGACTTTTCTGGTCAAGTCAGAAGAAATGCGCTGGAAAAAAAGAGCAAAATGAATGTGGAGTAGAAATGTGAAAGGTCCAATTATGCAGCATCAGTTTGAGATGTTGAGATGAAGTACCTACGTTTTGTGATGGATAGGTATTTGTTTTGCCAATTACCCAGCCCAGCACAAAAACCACCACCAGGAGGCGGATGCATAAGCAGATGTAGATTTTATTCTCTATCGCCATGGGGGCAGAAATGACACTACATGGCTGGCAATAGAAGAGAGAAACTCACTCACTGCGGGTGATATAACAAAAGGAAAAATGAACTTAATTACAAACTCAATAATAGAAGGGAAAAGAAACCAGGCGATCAC
>JAVSBS010018722.1:14879-67950 GCA_033124195.1 Coracias cyanogaster | reverse complement strand
TGCCAGTAGAAAATAAAATTTATGTATTGAATTACATCTAACTTTTAGACTAAGTACCCCCTGCCAATGAAACAACTCTAGAAAACAAACTTTTCTGAAGATATGGAGAGGCAAGCTTCAGATACAGACATTTTGAACATATGAAGCCATCAACACAGCAAGCTTGCAAGAGCACAGAAAGATTTCTACACTCAGTGAAGATGTGGCTGTAAGGATAGGACCAGGTTGTACTCCACAGCTCTTGCAAAATGCTCTGTCAGGCTCATCAAGGAGACATGCTCTTCAGGAGTGGGAAAGCCCATTCAGGTTAGTCATCCTTTTCCTGTTGCAAGTGCTGCTTCAGAGGAATTTATTTTTTAGGTCAAGCTATAATTGCTCCAGGGTGGATCATCAGAGACATTAGTTTCCATGTGGATTTTCTTCTATTATCTTTTTTTTCTTCTCTTGATTTTTATAATTGTAGATGGAAAAGAAATTGAATGGATTGTGACCCTTCCTTAGCCTTTTGCAGCTGTATAGATAACATGCTGAGAGGAAATTATTTTGTAAATAACAGCATTTCAGAAAAAGAACATTTGCCTTAATAGCAAGACATTTTGATCCCCAAAGAATACATGTTAGTAGCTGTTAGGGGACACTGTGCAAACATTTGCCACAGTCTAAAATGAATAAGGCAGGACTTATGGTAAACAAATGCCCAATTTCTCTCATTAAGAGAAACAAATACTTCAGTAATTGAAAGAGTAGCAATGTGTCATATTGCTGCTATACTAGAAGGACACCATAGGGAGAATGGGAAAAGTGTTGGAAAAAACAGGACAGAGGCAAAAGATCAGTTTTACTGTTTTCCTTGCTCTTTCTGAAAAGAAGTTGGAGAAGAAAGAATTTTCTAGATATGCAACAGAAAAGCAGCATATGGATTTACTGACTGCAGAAGGGGAGAAATACTGGTTTTGCTTTGTAAAGGGGTACCAGTGTTAAACTTCCCAGCCTGAGTTTGGGGATCAGGAGCCCCAGTCCTGTGGGATTTCAGACAATACTGCAGCGCCAGAAGCAGAGACCTGCAGAGGTCATGTAGAAGGACTTCAGATAAAGGTATAAGCTGTTAGGAAGGAATTTTTCTGCTTGCCTTTTTTGGGGTGCCTTGATGGGTATGTAAAGTAACCAAATAGGATTGAGCTTCCTCAGGTGCACTTCCACTTTCTAAAAGATGTCTGATTTCTGTCACAGCTTGCACGTTTGATTGACAAATTAGAAGCATCAGATCACTGTCAGATACTCATAAATCATTTGATTTGGTGCTGTGCAATGCGTGACAGGTGCAGTGTTTCAGCAACATTTTGCTACAAGGGGAAGTTGATGATTGAAACCAGAATAGATGACTATCCAGTGCATGCATTTTTTGGATGAAGAGCAAAAAGTAAATAGCTCTAACAAGAAGCTGAAGCTGAAACAGGCCTATTTCTGCAGAGTATGGAACATTAGTTTTAATATTTAATTACCCATGAACACCTCCAGCAGGGTTTGAATTTTCAGTTGATTTCTGTAGCTTGCTTCTAAAACCCTATTGCTAATTACTTTTCATTCTGTCCCATGTAAGTTATGAGGATAGAAGGATGAAATGGGTAGAGTTCTAAAATTATTATTGTTATTATTTACCTAGAATGAAGGTACAAATCTTTCCTAAAGCCTGTTTTTTAAAAATTTCTTTTATCTGTAGGAATCATTACCTTCCATGACAGTAAATCTGGAAACTGGCAATTTTGGCAAATACTTTTCTTTAATCTATAGTGATAAGGACTTTATTAACTAGAAGTAGAAAAAATGCTGAAAGAAGCACATGCTGCTTTAAATGTATGTGGTGTACTGAATAGAAACATCTGCTTTGATGACAAACTTCTTGATCTAGTTTTCCTCTGAAATATTTCAAAACTTCTTTAATAAATGTCCCCATACTGAACAAGCTCCTCCAATCATGTAAAAATTGAAGCACTAAACCAGGTGGCGGGGGAAATTAAATTTAATATTATGACCTCACAAAATACCTTTTTGTGAAATCTTTTTTGCACAGTTACTTTGAATTCAGTGATGGGCATTAGGTCATCAGCTTAATTTCTGTTTTGGAGTTATCTGAATCATGAGGATCGCTTAGACAAAACAGCAAACTATTATTTGTTTTAGCATCAAGAAGCTGCCTTCTAGTATTGTGATAGTGGCTGAAAATGGAGTTTCTGCATATAATTCCTTGGAGTTTGACATCAGAAACAGTAACTTAGTAACAGAATAGGCAGAGCAGGCCACAGAAATGCATGTAAAGGGTTACAGGGAAGGATTAAAGATGTTTCTACTCACATTGCCTGGACAATTAGGTCTGGAAGTTGCATATTTCCTGAAAGTGTTTTATGTGGAACTCCTTTTCTGCAGACTGAGTCTCACCCATGCTGAGTTGAGATTAGCTGATTTTTAACTAGAAACTTGCTGTTAATCAAAAGCATGGTTCTAGCTACCTGGGAGTATGGGAACTTGACCTGCTTCTTATACCCATAAACAATTACAATTAATTTCAAGTGGTTTCTTTCTGGTAGAAGGGAGAAAATTTCTCTAAAATATAGCCTACAGAGACACTTTATAAACCTTTCTATGTAGAAACAGGTTTTTGTGTAATGAAGTCTACCTGGAAGGTGTTCCCAGGGAGAAAGATCTGGTCCTCAAGAGTGTTGACTGGTGTCAAGTGCTTCTCACAAAGCCTCCACGGAAGGGCTGCTCCCCTTCATGGTTATCCTGTGGAAAAGCACAGTGCAACCTAAAAGTTCTCCTAATGGAATAGACCAAGCTTAGTTAACTAAAAGTAGACATTGGAGGTTGCAAGATCACATTTTTAAAGAATTGGTGGCCTCCTACAAGCAGCAATTGTCTGGTACAGATTTATTTAAAGGTCCTCTTTTCATAGAAATCTAAGTTACTTGTCCAATGTCAACTTACTACTGAGTAGAAGAGCAAGCCTCACAATGAACATTTTATTGAATGCCAAAAAAATTTACAGAGTAGTCTAGCAATTCATAGTCATTGTAACATCTGTCTAAAGTGTTATTTTTCTTCTGTTTGCATTAGTAGAGTCTCTCTAAATCTATACCAGATGTCACTGTGCAATTACTGAAAACCTCCACATCCATAAAGGGGCTGCAGAGGCTGTTAAATTTTACTTCGTTTTGTGGGAAACGTATATAATGCTCCTGTAGTTTAACTTATACCTTTCTCATGATTGTTGGAAATCTAGCAGCAAATAATTGGATTCAATCTTGCTGAGCTGCAAGACAGAGTTGTCATGTAGAGTGGAATTGTAAAATCTTACTTTTGGTCAGCAAGGGAAAGGACATCTGACTGTGTACATGAGGTTATCTGCCAACCTGACAGGTCCCTCCATGAGGAAAAGGGAAAGGAGGAATGTTAGGGTGAGAACAATCCTCTTTCCATGGCTGTTTGACAATTATTTCTTGAAAAAGGTGCTGGCTGCTCAGCTGAACTGAAACAAGTTGACAAAAAGGAAACTTAAGAAAGGATGATTTGGGGTCTTTCAGTTGAGGTTCCTCTGTTGCCACTCTTATGAGTCTGTGGTCCTCTCACAAGTGTCCAAGTCTGCAGGGCAAACCTGGGGAACAGTATTTCTGAAACAGAAATGGTTCCTTTGTCTGGCCCTTATTGCATAGAAGTTAAATGGGTCTCCTGGGCAACCAACTAAATGGCAACATGCCAAAACTCTTTACCATTAGGAAATGTTTGAAGATAATCAAGCTCAAAGGACAGAGGAAAGGGGAGAAAGGACAGAATAGAAATTGAAGAGGGAAGAATAGTTTGACAGATAGGGCTGAAATCCAGGAGGTCCCAAGAAGGACCTCAAAAGACAGCTAGTTTTGTTATTTCTTGAATAGTAAACTTCAGGTGGAAAAATAGGGAGAAATTTATGGAAGGCAGGAGAGGATATGCATGGAAAATGAAAAGAAAGAAGCTAGATGGTGATTTAAACAAAATCTGTAGGGAATAAACTAACAAGGAAAACAGCCTGGAAATAAGAAATAGGATAGAACATATGGGAGCTGGGTGGGCAAAGAGCTGGAAAGGGATGAGCAGCAGATGGGTAGCTTGCCTGAGACAACACGTGCACATTTACACTAGTCTGCCTCCTCATAAGTGAATTCAAGGTCTTCATCAAACTTTCCTAGAATTTGCAAATCATGGATTTCGTTGAATCTGGCAGATGTCTCCCAGAGATATTATTGATATATAGGGGTTTTTTTAAAGTTCTACTTCCCTGAAGTTTGGCCCTCTGAAAAAGATATCTGACTTTTTTTGCTATCACCTTACTGTCCTTTTGTCTGGGCTTCACATAACAACTTCATAATATTAACTATCTGATGACAGCTCATTATACATTATTATACAAAGACATTATTGTTGTGTCTTAGGAATATTCACATTATTCATAGGTAGCAAAGCCATAGCTGTGTTGGGCAAAGAATTTTAAATGAGTGTTGATAAAGTGATATGTCCTCATGAATTTTGCTGCGCTATATTTCAGAGTCATTTGTGCAACCTCAGGGAGTTTTGTTTCTACAAGTAATATGTCATACAATTGCTGTTTTCTATCTAAACAATGTATTTTTGCATTATTTAATCCTGAGATATCTTTGTTAAGAGGGTTTGAAATGTGTTTGGAAAATTTTTTGTGCACTGGATGTCAAATAGTTAAACCACCATGTATCTCTGTATGTCTCTGGACACTCATATTCTAAAGACATAAGACAGACATTTTTGACCCAGGAAGAAGCAGCATGACTTCATACTGAAGCTATAACAATATTTTTACAAAATTTTATTCTTTAAAACACACTTTACAGAAAGCTCTGAATCTTGGAAAAAGGAATTAATCTGTAAGTGTGATATTTTCTACTATTTAAAACAAAATGAAACTGAACAAAAAGAACCCACAAAAACCCCAAACAAAACAAAAAAACGAACCCCCTGCCAAGATAGTAGTTGTTCTGCATGCACAGCATTTTTTCCTACAATAGGTTTGTAAAGCATGCTTAGCACATTAATGTTGGCTCTGATTTTGATCTCAGCATGAAAATTGGCCAGTATTCCATTCATTCGAGGAGAAACATCTTTCTAAGTAATTAGAATCTTTCTTCAGGACATTTTTCATACTTCATATACACCTAGTCTTTTGTAGAAATTATTTCATTGTCCCCTGGTTTTCACTGGTGAATCGTTAGAAAATCAGCTCTTATTTAAATCATGGGTAGTAGAAACAGGTCTCTGTAGCATGACTGGTTATTTCAGCCAGCACAGCATTAACTTCAGCATCACCTGGGGCCAGGATCCAGCCCCAGATGATAGCTCACATTTTATAGGATTAACATATTTATCTTGTATTCAGTTGCCAATGAAGGCAGGAAATGTGAGTTCTTAAATAAGTGATGTTCTTCTAAGCTGAAATGCTCTAAACATTCACAACTGAATATAGCTCTTTCTTGAGATCAATCAAGTACAGTGATTTCCACTACCGAACTTGAAACCTAACTACTCCTTAGGTAGCCTAACTTGTAACCTCACTAGGCTACAAGTCTCTGCTAAACCATGGTAATCAATACTCCGAAACTAGCATAAAATGGTCTAGATACTGTTTAGATTCATAATGTCTCCAAAAGGTGAGAATGTGAGATTATCAAAATGTTAACAATTAAAAATTTTTTATGACTATTCTGTAATTTTGCCCTTAAGTGTTTAAAGCTTTGGTATGTACTCCAAGCTCTAGGTTCAAATGCAGAAGAACACAACAACAGAAACTAAGCATTAGACCAACTTTTATGTGCTTTCACAATTGAGCACTATTAACCAAAAACTGGTTTAATATGTTTAAAGATGTAGTGAAAATATTGTGAATGTTTCATTATGTGAAGCTTCATAAAGGGTTAAAAACATCTTGGCTTAAACCATGTGCTGTGCTTCAGAGGCTTAGTCAGTCGTCCTTTTTCTCCACGATAAGAGCTGTGATCAGCAAATAACTACTTCACTCTACCTGCAGTACCCATACATTTCAGACCGCGTTATTTTACTTATCAAAGTGGACATGTCCCTGAAGAGGTAAGAATGAGATAACAGATGTCTGCATCCTATAGCGTGGAAAATCACTTCAGGCTTCATCTTATTTTGTGCAAAGGCAAATGATGCAATATCTTCATCTCTGAGAAAGAGAAAATATTACTGTTGCGTGCCGAGAAGATTAGAGCACAAAGGTATCACTCAAGTGTCACTGTTTGCTGGGATTCATGGCCTCATAAAATGAGATAATACGATGGAATATTTTGCAAGTCATTAAATGTGTTCCCAAGGATGTGAAGCTGCTTTCTGCTTCCCGTTATTCTTGACGTTAGTCATCTGCAGTAAATATTTTACTGATGACTATCTAAACTAAGCATGAGAACCAGTCTCTGACAGAGGAGAATCAGAGCACAGCATCAGGCAGCACTATTGGCTTTCCCCAGTGCCAGCTGATGTGGTGAGTTTTGATGGGAACTGCTCTGCCACAAGATGGGAGTGTTTGGCCAGGAGTAGGGGTCTGGAAGGTGGTGATGAAGTCCCTGCCCTGGCATGCAGCTACTCCTCTTCTTACACAGGTTGGCAGGTAGATGTGAGGAGGGCTGCCTGGATTTTGCCTGAGCTATGCATGTTATTAGCTTATTGCTTTCACAAAGACTTAATTACAGCAGACATTGCTTTCAAATAATTAGCACCAAATTTCCTCCCTGTAACAACAGAAATTTAATCTGAGCAAGAGCCAGCAGCCTCACTTCCTCTCTCCCTGAAAGTCACTGCTGGGCTCAAAGAAGATGTTCCTCTCCTCAAACACTTATGGAAATTGGAGACTTTGCTCCAGGGCTCCATAAGCAATGCTGAACATTGCCTCTTCCATGGAGGCTTTTGTCTCACCAAACTCACGATGAAGATGGCAGGTTTTCTCTCTTTTCTTCAGCACATATACAAATCTTGTCGAAGTAATGTGGTTGTTTCTTTCAATCTACTCACTTGAAGGTCGCTGAATTTCTAAGAAATAATATGAGCAAGGACTGACCTCTGCTCAACCTTCAGATGCAGTGGGGCTGTAATTCAAAGACAGGCTTTTAGGTACAGACCTTGACTTACATTTGAAGGGTGTTTTGACTGGTCCAACTTGCAACTCTTTCCATCAGTTTTCTTTCCCTCTATTCGTTGTATATTGCACTGCAGGTTTTTCAACTTTAACATATGAAAAATGAGTTACCTGATCTTAAGGGAGTAGAGACAAAAAAGTGGAGGATAAGATAAATAAGTCCCTCACAAACACAACAGCCAGTGATATCTGCTGTTGCCTGCAGAATGTGCAGAGCACTGAGATGCACTGAGCAGGGTAACACTTGGGATGGGTTAGGAGCCAGATGCCAAAATGCCTTCTGTCAGCAAAGGGGAGACTGAAATTGCCCCTCTCTCATTCCTGAGAGGACTTGCCAAGATCAGCTTCTCAGCTTGTCCTTGGTGTCTACACTCCAGTGGCGATGAAGCCCTGCAAGAGGACAGAGAGGTTGAGTATGCCTTGGGAGAGGCTCTGAGGCCTGGCAATGCTCACTTAAGTAACAGCCACCTATATTTTCCTTCTGTTCTTTCCCTACTCTGTATAAATTTTGGAAATAGCCTTTAAAAGCTAGGTCACCCTCTCTTTCCTTGTGTATTAGCAAAAGGAAGAAGGAGAAGGTTGCTTTTCTTGGCTTGCAGTCCTCTATTCCTCACTCTTTCTTTTCCTGTTTTATCATTGTGATGTGTGTTCAGACTACCTCAAGACTAAGATTAGTCTACCTCAGCTTTTCCAGCTAGCTTTAATCATGGTTTTAATCAGTGTTTGCAACACACACAGCCATCAAAGTCTTATTTATATGCATAGAAACCATTCTGATTCATTACCAATGCAGGCTTGAGGTTATCATCTATAGCAGTCAGACTTGAACTTTTGACACAAGCTATTATGTTATTAAATGTTGGGATTATTAAATGAAAGAATAATATTACAACATGACAACATCCCTAGAAAATTACTGTTTTCCACCTGATATAATTTTAAATAAGCAAACAACACTTAGTCAAATCTTCATCCCCAAATCCACAGCTCAGCACCTCGTCAATGGAGATGTTCATGCCACCTGTGGCATGGTCATACCACCATTTATACTATGTCTAATACATGCTGTTCCCTGTGCAGGTAGGTAAGGATTAAAGACTATGAGGCTCTGAGTACCACAATGGCTAATCATATGTGAAGATAAATCATGTCTGAACATACTTTACTATTACTATTGCAAAGTACAGGGCTCAGAAATAGGAACAATAGGTGGCTAAATAGGGATTCTTATGTGTATGAATCAGTATGTATCATGCTGAAATTACCTCTATCTGAGAGTAAGCTTTTAGAAGATGTTTTTACCATGAAATGAAAAGCTAATAGAGTCTGTTTTTAAACAGTTGCAGTAAAGAGAACAGGCTTAAGGGAATTGTCTTGTGGGTTATTAAAGAAGCTGGTATTATCAAGCAATTTTTTTATTATTTATTTTAGTTCTGTTTTGAGTAGAGATACCATTAGACAGATGGATGTTCCCATGGTTTATGGCAGTCTACTAAATTACTTTTAATATCTTGAACATAAACAGCAATACCACATGCTTAAAAGTGCCTCAAGGTTAACAAATGCATAAGAGGTTGTGCCAGTTCAGATGGGTTTGTACTGGGCCTTCAGAGCAAGGAGTGAATTGTAAGAGCATATGTCAGCTATCAAGAAATGCAAAAAAGGCAATTATTTGGTTTGCCAGTATTCTTTGACAGAAACCCTGCAGCTTATCAGTGCAAATAATTCCATGAAAAGAAAACTGAATAACAAAAGAAAATGAACTCATTCACAAGGAAGAGTATTTAGTGTTCAGTTCAAACAAAGGCTTCTACTTGTCTAAGTCTGGAATGCAGCTGACACAGTTATCATAATATATGTAAAGCAACAATGTAACATGTTCAGTGATTTTCCCATCCTCCAGGCTCCACCAGAGTTTAAAATGGTGGAGTGTTATGACTGATAATCTGATGCAGATTTTCTAAGCTTAACTTCTCCTGTGATAAGTAGAGTTACACTGGTGAAAAAAACATTTAAACAAACAAAAACGCGTCAAGCTCTATATATCCTTCCATCACGACACAGAAGACACAAACAACAGGTAAATACACTGTTGGTACACTAAAAATTGAATGTCATGTTACAATGTACTGGACCAAATAAGTCTTTTTAAACCATTTCAATAAAGTTTTCTTATTGGAGTAATCCCTTCTTGCCATTACTCATTAAATTCAAGGTCAATTGATGCCCTGTGGGGGGTCTTTCATCAGTTTTATGTGCTTTGGGAGAAAGCCGTAACACATAAACAGCATCATAGCTTCTAACAGAGCTAGAAGGTGAATGATAGGCCTTAATATAGAGTCAATAACTGTAGGTATAAATACAAGAAGAAGAAAATAAGAATTGTATAATGGCCTGGAAATATGTATCGTCGTTGATTACTGCTAGCACTGTGTGCTACTGTGTTGTACAGAGCACTCTGTAAGGAATGCAGCGATCTGTTATCTGAACTATAAAATCAGTTTATAGTTTCAGTTAAGTTAATTTATAGCTACAACCAATCCTGTTAATTGGTCGGCATGGAATACAAAGAACAGCAACACCCCTGCATTAGAGACAGAGGATTTAGTTTCAGTGAGATGGTAAGTATAAAATACTCACTGGCCATGAAAGTAAACTTAGAACTATATAGGGTTCTTCATTCAAATAAATCTCTAAACTGTGTTACCAATTTATCTTTTAGATTGTACAGATGATGAAGCGTGCAGCACACTCATGTAAATACAGCATAAACTTTGACTTGTCATTGTTTAATTTATACTTTTTTTTTTTTTCAGGCCTAATATTACAATTATTTGCCTGAGCATGCAGTTTTATACCCTGATGGTACTTCCATTGGTTTGTGTAGAATCAATGTATTTAAACTAAAGGAACTGGATTACTGTAATTTAGTGTAACACTAACTCTGCTGATGTTTTAGTTGAAATTATCTGAGATACACAAATTATTTAGGGGCCTTAATTTATTTTAAGATATATTTTCCGTATCATGAGAGGAGCAGAATTAGATGCCCAGGTCTGGAATGGATATAATGACTTTTCCTACTTATTATTTGCCTATTACTGGCAGAAACTTTAAAATCAACTGATGTCTACTAAGAGTGGCCCCGTTTTGTCCAGGGAATTCTTAGCGTCCTTGTGGCATCCTAAAATGGGGCTTTCCTCAAGGATGTGGGCGGAGGAGATCCTCTGGTCCTCTGAAACCTTTCTGACAAGCCAGAGACATCTGGGAGAGTGCCATCCCCAATTGCACAGAAGTCACATGTTTGATTTACAGTTTCATTGCCACAGATGGGCACATACAGAAAAGCTACACTGTAGCTTTATTTGAAGTTCAGGTACCCATTGCTAATGGGAAACATCATGCTCAAATATTTGTTCTTCTAAACTGAAAGGCAAGTTATAGTCATATTACAGTAAAAAAAAAAACAATCACAAAAAAACGCTCCCAGAAACTCTGGAGGTTTGGCTTTGTATCTGAACGATGCTGACAGTTCCAGTTCTGCACTCTGAGCACTTATGTCAGTTTTCAGTTCACAAGGAAAGGATTAGGTTAAGCAAGAAGATAATTAAAACCAAGCTGCATTAGCAGTTGATTACTTTCACAATGTAAATCAGCTTGGCTTTATTCAGTAGTATTTTTTACTGCCTTTTACCATTGCCATTGCATTAATTTTGGACATAGTTACTTCCTAGAACTTAATAATCCTACCTACATATTTTCTTGATTCAATGAACAGATAAAAATCAAAACTGCTTGGAATAAATTTATAGGCATCTGATGGAACAAAGAGGTCAAATGCTGGTTTTTGTGTAAGAGTTCCTAAATGTTGAAGCATTGAAGCAAATAATCTGTACTTGTTTGACAGGTCCTATGGTAAGGCATTTGTTTAAGCCATATGCCATAATTTTGACTGAAGTGTAATTACCCCAAAGGCTGCTGTCTCTATCATGCTTCCACTGCTATAGGTGTACACAGCTATAGAGATACTCAGAATAGAAAATCTTAATAAAGATCCATGAGCATGAAGCAAGCCCCTTTTGCTAGGGGAGCATGGAGGGGTGAGATGACATGAATGTCATCGGCTGTGGAAAGCTGCAGCTGATAGCAGTTTTGCCTCCATTCTGTCATGTAGCAATTCATAAATTTTGGGTTCATCTCAGGATATGAAAAGAATACTTTACTGTTTCTAAGTTTTGTGCGTATTTCCCAGCATTGTTGTAGTTTGTGCTCTGTCTTAACGTGCACAGAATGAGATGAACACTGTAGCTTACCCACTTGAGTAAAGAAAGTCAATGGAGGTGACTTCTTCTGGTACCATGGCAAGTAAAGCTTCATTTCAGTGCTGGCAGAAAAAGATATATTTTAACTATTTCACACATTTAAGGCTAGGGTATGATGAACACAAACTCTTATGCTATGGGAGACCCTCTTAGGGGAGTGTGTAACCAGCACAGTAACTCCCTTTCTGGAAGGATGGAAGGGTTCAGGGGGGTATTTTACCAGCCACTGTTGTAGAAATAAAGTTAAATTATTACAGTGGGATGCAGAAGTTCATCTGGTAGCAAGATAAGGTAAGGGCAAAAAAGGCCAGGGAATGAGAAAGAGTTTGACCATTGATTGCATAGTCCCTAATGACAAAGAGGGGCATTGTTTCTGTTGTAGTCTAGGAACATCTTTATGATGATAAGCTGGGGTTTCTGTCAGTCCCCTCTATTCATTGTCCCTTACAGTGGCCCAAGTTTTGACCACAGGGACAATTATAACAGTCTTTCCCCTCAGGTAGTTTATAATAAGCAAAAATATGCCAAAATTTACAAGAACATCCCTACCATTCTGCTTTGTCTCCAACAACTATCTTTAGGATCCTCATAAGAATTCTCTAAAATAAACATGCACAACCTTCAAGCCCTTACTGTGAAACTGGCACTATGTACCACACATATATGAGCAAAACTCCCCCTTTTCCTTCAGTTTCCTCTCTTTTTCAGAGAAAGACTCAAAAAACTACAAATACAGCAGGTGGAGGACACCAACTTCATCAACAGTCTCTCACCTGTTTTGCTCCTCCCTTGAATAAAATCCCAAATTACAAATAGGAGTGGCCTGGCTAGCAAGGTGAGAATGTTGTTGTCTGGGGAGTGAGTGGTGTGTCCTGTGTTTGGAAATGGTTTCCTACCTCCTGTTGACCAGGCTTTGTTGAAATCAGCCACTGGACATCAGCAAAAAGTGAGTAACTCTGTACAGCAATGCAACACCAGCACAAAAGCAGGCAGGGGAGGTAAGGGTCTCCAGTGATGTGGTGCCACTATCCACATGCAGTCTTGAATGGTAATTGCTTGCCGGATGAGGGCTAAAAAGAGTTTTTGTTACTCTTAGTCTGTGTTTTGTTGTTTGGAAGTGGCCATTTTCCCTGCATCCAAAGTAGATTGCAAGTAGAAAATGAGGTAAAAGGTAGTTACAGGTTACTGTTCACAATTCATAATTCATAATATGCTGCTATAAATAATGCAGTGTGGGGTATAGAAACATAAACAGAATTACAAATAGTGTTGTGGAAATTACTGAGGAAAAGCGAGATTCAAGCTAATTTTCAAAAAAACCTGACAGGTTGTGACTTGGGACTTCTAGGCTTTGGTCTGCCAAACTGAAAGCATTTTAGTTTTTCATAATGCATTTTTCTAGGGGATTCATGAAGCAATTAGACACCTTTGATCTTTCTTTGCACGCTGTGGGGGAGATGTTTACTTACTTTGGCTTAATCTCTGACACTGTTATCTTTTTTACATAAATTGTTTTACAAACAATGGTGACGTGGGCTTGTTCTGCTTGTGCTGGCACATTGGCATGTTCTGCCTGATCATGGAGTGAGTCTGTCTCTCATGGGGGTGAATACATTTTCACCTATGCTTAACCAAAAAGAAAATGCTGGTTAAAAAAAAAAAAAAAAAAAGAAAAAAATGCACCTTGAAAGAGAACAGGACGTAGAATTCATAGAGGTGTGCATACATTGCTGTTTCTGTAAGAGTTTTAAAGAAGTTTATTGTGAATATTGGCAATAATATGACTTTACAAATGTTGTACTCCAATATGAATATCTCAGACTCATTTTGCAGCCATAAATCAACTCTCTGAACATACAAATGTTGGACATAGTTCTAAAGCAAACAGAATTCAAACTGAAATGGAGGTTTTAAAAATTAGTACTAAACATTACATTGATACACTGTGTCACTATGAGATAAACATTCTCTGTCTCACTAGAGAGATTAGACACAGCAAGTAATTCTACAAGTAACTATTTTTAAAAGATTTCCCAGGATACTCTTTCAGCATTCTAGAAAGATACTTTAACCTTGAAGTATAGTTGTTCTGAATGCCTGGAGCTACACTTCCAGTAGCACCCAGTGTTTAATATCTCCACAATGTCACTGTCCCCTTTTTAAATGTTGTGGTTTAAAAATAGTCAAAGCCTTAAATATTTCCTAAAACTACTACAGGATTATACTTAATACTAGGTACCTGCAATTTATGTGGCCATTTTGACTGAGAATAAAGTGTAGCGGTGAGTACTCTGGAATTTTACTTTCAAGACTGTGGTTCATTTCTCTGTTACAGTATGAAAATGTAGTTTTGTGCATAAAAATTGAAAACCACAGAGAGGGTTTTCCTCCTAGGCTGGGGGTTGCAGAATGGGTTCTGCCCAAAGACTAACTGTGAAATGTCTGTGCGCTTTCCTGTCTCTGTGATGCTGACTATGGTAAGGGGAAAATATTGCTTTCCTACCATTTGCACTTGCAGACCATGTTTGCACCTTGTTTGAAGTGGGGTGGGGGTGGATGGAAAGAACACAGAGTTTGGCTGGGAGCAAACACAGGGCAGCCACTTGCCAGCTCTTGGGGTCTGAATTTCCACACCACTTCCTTTGAAAGTGTCTTTGGATGCATTGATAGATTGATGTTTTATTTACATTTGGATTAGATCATTCTGATTGAATCAGTGAAGTGTATTATTCTAAATTTCAGGCCTCTGCTTTCAACTATGAAGATGATTTTCAGGGCTAATGTATTGTAGGAGCTTATAATTTGACTAAGAAGTACAAATTGGTTTTGCTTCTGTTAGGTATAGGTAGAACATAGCCCTCCACATCACTTGCACAGGTTGTTGAACCGGGTCTTTACTGAAATGGTGGGAAAAAATATTTCAAGTTAGCTTTGAATTAGTTTGAAGTTTTAAAATAAAATTTAAAAAATACAAGCTGTCTTTAAAAATAAAGGTTCTTTGGTCATGGCAACTTTTGGTCCACTTCAGATGACAATCAGTAAAAACATATCATTCACACCAGTGCTAAACTTGACCCTTTGTTTTAAATATCTTGCATTTTCAAAGAGTTCTTTCAGCTATGTGGATTCAACCTATTTTCAACTGAATAAATGCTAAGTCTGCAGTGTCTCAACCATAGCAATTTACTGTGTGTGTAATTTCAAAGAAAATAAAATATTTCAGGACCCTGTTCCACTGAAGATATTAAAAAAATTTAAAGTGCTAGCTCCATTCAAAATTTTTGAATAGACTTTTGAATAAAGAAATCTAGTGTATTACTAGGCCTACAGATGATCAGTATCTCCATAGGCTATTATTCTTCAACACCATTTGATTCTTACTTACAAATAACCAAAAATTACCTCATAATTACATATTAAAGTCATAAGCAAACAAACAATAAATAGATGCCTATTTTAAATAGTTTTTTCCTTGGAATTATCTGAATGGAAATCATTGGGCAATCTAGACATTAATTGTCACATAATTTACTATTTTTAGATCCTATGATACAGCTGTCATTTGGAAGAGATATCTCAGGATAATTGACTTTTGATTGCATGGTACTGTAATTTTCAGAGACATCTTGTTATGCCACATCACCATATCATGTGGGTATTTGGCACCTTGAAGGTAGGAGAGTTTAGTGACCACAGTGCTCTTCCCAGCTCCAGAGCACCGTTCTGTGAATACGAACCTATCATTCCCTTAGTCTTCTGAATTTTTTTTGCTAATCTTGAAAATACAACTTTCACTTCTATAATCTTCACTAGTTCTTTTATCAGGAGTTGGAAATCATTTGTTATTAATGGCGGGTTTCTGTAGCGTACACCATTTCGAGGATTTTCTCCATTTTTTAAAATAAGCTATTTCAAACATTGTGATCACAAGATCGAAGTCTGCTGAGAGGTAAATTCACACATTTGTACTGGGGGGGCAGTCAGATACTTCATTTAAACTACCTTGGTTGGTACCCTTCCAAGTACCCTTGGAAAGTAGTTACTTATCTATTTTTACAATATCGTTAATGCAGGATTTCTGTGTACTGTCCAAGCGATGTTGCCTTCCATTTCCTATGTGGGTTTTCAATAGCAACCTAAAATTTAACATTAGAACAGCCAGTTCTAAGGTCACTGCTCATTTCTATTATATGTATTACTTTGTCCTGTGTTGCATGTCAGAATTTGGTTTACTTTAAAAATTTAGTTACTAATGTCAGTGACCCAACATCTGATCAACAGCACTCTTCCTCGTAAAACTTCTAGTTCTGTTCACCAGAAGCACTTGGTTTGTACAGGGGCAAAGGAGAAATCAAACTTTTCTTGTATCCTCTAGTCTATCAGACTGATAACAACTCAGAGACAGTCTAATGTAATATGAAACAAATAGTCTTAGACCCAGGAATACAAGGACACAAACAGATCATTTTACATATTGCTCTTCTCTCTAATGTGCAAAACCTGTATGTCTTAATGTGCAACGAAAGTAAATTTTTAAGTGATTGTGAGATGATCTGAGAACTTTTTTTTAATTTTATTTTTAAAAAACTAGTTGACGTCTGAGTTTCAGTCCTGGTGAGTTATCACCCGTCATCATATATAATCCTGTGTCTGCCAGCCTCTGAGGCAGGTGTCCTCCTGTCCTTACTGTGAGCACTTGCTGTGCAGGGGAAGATGCTGAGTGCAAGTCCATGTGGTGGCTGCTGCAGCAGGCGTAAGGAGTTAGTAACTCCTGCTTGCATGTGCATACAACATAAATCTTGTTGCCTCCTCCTTAAATTATAACTCTTCTTGGCTGCTTTATACAGAGAATTACAACAGTAATAATATCACCATATTCAACCTGTGAAACAATTTGCTCTGGTTCTGTGCTTTTTTTTTTTTTTGCCACTTTGAGCTTCCAAGAGAAATGTCTGCTGTTGAATTTCCAATGTCTTCTTTCTCTGATATACAGAATAAAACTTGTTTTCTAACAGTGCATACATAGCATGTCACAAATCAAGATGGGATGTTAGAGAGCTAGTAACTGTACAAACTGGGGTGCTTTGAGTCCTAGATGTTAGAATCTCATTGGACAGAGGAAGAGTTAATACTCTCCTTTTACAGAAGGATGATCAAGTTTCATGTAAGACTTCTTCTTAAAAAGAAACCAGACCTGCTGGTCCCAAATTTTCTATAGTCTTTGTGTTCCTAGTGAGACCGCTACCCTTTAGATGACTTTTTGCATCCTCTAATGTCTGCCATTGAACACTACAAATGCTTGAATTCCCTAAGCACAGCATTCCTTCAAAATTTGACAATGCCTGAAGCAGAGGCTCAGTCACCCTGAGGTCCCTGCAGCACTGAAGTGGACTCAAAATAGAGAGGTCCTAACTTTCCTCGCTGGTAGCGCCAAGTCATATAGCTATGCTGCCTCTCTCTCATTAGACACCCCTTGTTAGGTAGTCCTATTAAGGCTATTTCACCTTTGCCCGGTTACTGTTTCATTAGTACAGCCAGCAACTTTGTGGCCAGTGGATGTGACAGCCAACCATTACAGGGGAGCCAAGTAGTCTGGAGATGGGGCTTCCTATGTGCCATAGATGCTGCATCTTGTACTGGATTGCTGAGTAGTATCCAAACCCCAAAGACTGTGTGCATTACAGTACTGGGTGCCCTGGATAACATGCAATCTCATTTTTTTCATAGGTGGGTTTTAGATATCCAACTCCAAAAGATTACTTCTAGGGCAGGATCCCAAACTAAGGGAGACATTTGCCTGAATTGATGAGAAGAGTTTACCATTGAATCACCACCTTGAAACATTGAATTTTTTTTTCAGTCCCCTCTTAGCCTTATTCTTGTCTATGAAAATGATTGTTACATCACTGAAATATCACCTGGTAAGTGTAATGAATGTTACTGAAATGAGATCTGTATGCCTTACATGTGTGGTACGTAAACTTATGCCATCTGATCTTTCAAGTTGCTTTTTATGAATGTGGTAGCCAAGCTGGCAAAAGTTCAGGTGTGTGGGGTGTATGTGGATTTATTCACAAAATGTGAATAAATACATATTCAGCAAATCTGAGTTCAGTCAAAAGGAGATAATTTCAAGTGACAGGCAAAGATACTTTTACATATTCCTAGAGTCAGTGTTTGGGACTCGTTTTCTTTTAGTATGAAAGCCTTTCTTCCACTAAATAAGGGCATGGGATTTTTAAAGCATCAACAGCTCTGCTAGCTACTTCTATATAACTAACAAGTAATTAGAGCAAGGACCTTGAGACAGTGACTGACTCATGTAGTAGCTTGGAGTGAAATGGGCTTCTCAATATCATACAATCCAGCCTACTCCTCAAAGGACTAACAGCAAAGTTGGATCACAGATTTAAATTATAAAACATTTAATTATTTCAAATGTTTAATATATATGCTTGTGATACATATTATATGGCATACACATATACACCTAAATTTTATATAGCATATTAATAACATGAAATGATATGAGTATGACTATGAAAGCATCCCATATTTCAGTCCGTTCAAAATCCATTTTGACCCCTCTGCTGTTGGCCTTTCTTCCCTCTCTCTGAGGAGAGCCCAACCTCTGCACAGCAGCTGGAGCAGTGGTGAAACTTTCCTGTCAATAGTGCCATGATCTGAGCAATCACCCTGAGACAGGAAGTCAAATCCAGTTCCCTTCTCAGCCAGATACCATCCAGTTTTGGCATCCCTCTAAATAGTTTACAGCACAGTGTCACAGCTTCAGGATTTGTTGCTCCTCAGAGCATGAGGGAACACAAACTTGACATCTCACACATAGAGTGGTTGTACTTGCAAGTTCCCCTGACCGCTCAGAGGACTGGCATATTTTATTTTTTAAAAGAGTTACGGGATAAAAATTGTCTGCCCTGACAGATGCACTAAGGGAGCAGGATACAGATTGATGGTTTCTGATGCAAGTCTCTTTTCGGGTCATTGAGTCCAGGTGTCCCCTGGAGACCATCATCACTCTGTCAGAAGACTGGCTGTGTGCCTCCCCTGAGCCCATCCCACAGAGGCAGGTGAGCTAACAGCTGACTGGACAGTAAGCTGTTAATGGATGTGCAGCATGTATTCTGCCCTTTGATTGCTCCTGGTATACAGCAAATGCCCCAGAAACAGTCCCCTTGGTTTTAGAAATGAAATTTCCTTCTGCTTAGGGAATCTTTTCTGACTTCTAGCACCATTTTTTAAATGTAGATATTGCTGTGTTTTGTGACTTCTTCGTACGTGGTTGCTGCTCTCTGTGAACACTGGCTGTACTGAATGCTGTTTACTCCTTCATGGCTCAGCACAAGAAAGCCAGGTTGAAAGGAGGCTTTTCTAAAACCTCTTTTGAATTTTTTTTTTCCATTAACTGCGAACTCTAGACTACTCCTCTTTGGTGACCATGGCAATATAACCAGTCATACCTTGGGGTTGGTGACAAGGTCTAGAAACTAGCAGAATTGTTTCGGAGAGCTTCACTAGGGAAAGAAGGCCAACACCACATGTTTTAGCAGCTGCAATATCATCAGCAGTGCTCCTCCAAACATAGCCAACTAAGTAGCCTCCTGAATACTCCGTTCTGCAAAATGATCTGGGCACTGACCAAAAGGGGGTTTCAGGAAGGTCTGCTTTTCCTGGAGAGTGACCATTTTCTCCATCCATTGAGCAAACAACATGTATATCAGCAAAAAAAGTCCTTCTTCAGTTACAAACTGGGAATCAGTCCTTGGGTTCTGCTGGCTGAGGTGGTGATTCTTGTGATATTTTACTCCAGATGGGTAGACTCATTTCAAAGTATCATCAGTACCAGATGGGTGCTCTAAGTTCAATACCATTCATATTTTGTTTTCTCATGGAGAAAAAGGAAAGAATTATTTCTGCCTGAAAGTAAAGTCAGTTTTGTAAGGAAAATCACTTTAGTTCTTTCACAAAAGACACTACAATTTTTTGGAGGATGAGACCATTCCCTTCACAGCTGTGTCTCAGCTTCATGACATGTACATACAACACAAGAATTAAGCAGATAACTCCATCAATCTTATCCTTATTCTGTAGCACCTGACCACTACACTGCTCGTAAAGAGGAACAGCAGCTGTGAATTGTTGTTTCGTTTTTATTCTGGATGCTGCATGCACCAAAAGGGACGTGGAATTAGCACTTAATTTTTTTTGATGGAGACAAAGACTCATTTTGGTAAATAAGCACTACAACCTGTAATGTATTTGCCAAGCGATAAGAGTACATTAGTGTCTGCTACACCAGCTTGACCAGTCACTTTGGCTGGTTACTCAGCAGGCACAAATTACTGTATTGGAGCCAGGCAAGTTGTGCCAGCTGTGGTGATGGTGTAGCTCAGTATATGTAAATAGATTCACAAATGTTTCATTTGAAAGGACTGGCGGGAAGGTGCACAAATTACTCTCGCTTGCTCATGATGCTAGCAAGATATGAGAAATATTTTCCTCCCGTGGTTCTCCTTCAGGGTATGAATCTGATTGTAGTAGTGTAAACTGGGCATAAATTACAATTTCAACATAATGGTCTCATTTAGTCTTTACCTTGAGCATGTGAAGTGACTGCACAGGTGCCAGGCTGTAAAGAAACATCTGACAGTTTTTCATGTTTGTCTGTGGAGCACCTAATGTGCTGTTAGTTACACAAATAATAAGGAAAAATAAAGTCCAGAAGGTAAGTGAATCTAGTGGTAAACTGCAAGCATTGCAGATACCTCATCTGAAAGGCAGTGAGCTTTGGCCATAGAGAGGTAAACAGGGCTTTGAGATGCAATTCAGATAATTTTTTTCTGAGTCACAGGAAAAACACTTCTAGAGGATTTTATGGTTACTATAGATCAAAAAATTATGATCTCTTTATTGAGACAATAGGCTGGAAAAATAGCTTTTACTACAGGCATGAATCTTTTGGGTTATTTGCTGGCAAGTAGAAGTAGTGAGACTGTGTAAGTGTTATAAAACAAAGATGATGAATGCTTCAGAAAAACCCCAGTCAATCAAATAAATAAAAAACCCAAAACAATCCCAAACTGTGCTGTCCACTATGAAACTAGAGAACAGAGCTCATTTTTCAAACAAGCTGAGCATCACCTGCCCTTCCAGGGAGCTTGTTATTTAATGTACTGTTTTAGCTACACACCTGTTAGGAGAGGAGGAACACACCCCAGTGTAAGTTTGAAGGAATGTGTTTCACATCTCAGCTTACCTGCTTCTCATAAGCTATCCTTATGTAGCAGAAATTGGAATGATTGCAGAAGTAGTGGAGTCTGAAGGGACAAGTGGAAACATCAGGATCAGGACAGAGCAAAGTTCCACCTAGACAAATGTTCCCTCTTTAGACCTCTCCTTCTTCCTTTAGGCTGCCACTACTCTGCAACCTTTCAAATGTGCTCAGGAGTGTCCTGGGAAAGGTGCAACATTTTCCAGCACAGCCCACCTGACCTCACTGCATAACTTAAATTCCTTATAGCATAATAAAGACTAGAGAATGTGTAGTATGAGGATATATTGCAGAACATAAAATAATAGAAGAGTGGGAATTCATAATTCTCGTGGGACCACACAGACAGCCTTCTCTGACCAATAACACTAATGGATAATTAGCACTTTAGGCTGCCTAACTTTTAATCAGTTTAGTCAAGCGATAACCTTCTGCTTCTTCTGGCTTCATTTTTTTGAGCCTTGGATGAGGGTCCAATGCCTTTTGAAAAATAAAATCATATTGCATCAATTCGTCTCCTCTGTCTACATATATACGGACATCTTCAGAAACTGAGACATATCGTGACTTTTCATTCAAGGACTTGTGTTGACTGTTTGTCAATATACCATTTTTAATAAGTCCATAAATTCTGTTCTTATAATTCAAATCACTTATTACAAAGGACCAGAGTGTGCAGTGGTTCTTTGTTGTTGGTTGTCTTGTTCTTTAATTCCATCCCATTTACCACGTGTTTTTGCACCTGGGTATTTTTAAGTAAGAAATCATACACCACACTTACTACTAAAGCTATTTCATGCAGAAACCATTGAGGTGGTATCCATTAAAACAAAACAGAGTTTTTGCATGGCATGGTTGAAACAAATTTCTGGTGGGAGCGTTTTCTAAACTCTTCTGCATTCACTATGTATAAAAATTAATTCATCTGCTCTGGCCTTATCTTCTATAAATGCTGCTTTTGTGCCTTGACCATTTATTGTTGTACAGCCTTTCTAGTGGGCTTTTTGGCTTTTGATGGTTTTGTAAAAGGATTTATTACTACTTTATGCCTTTTGTAAGTTGCTCTTTAAACTCCTTGGCCTGTTTTGTTGTTGTCCTGGTTCAGACAGGACAGGGTTAATTTGGTGCAGCCAGGCTATTCTATACCATGCTGACTTCCTGCTCTGGGGCCAGTTCCAGTTCCAAGGGCAGCTCATAGTGTACGGCTGATCCACCGTGGTCTGTCTGTTTGTTCATACGGTATTGCTTATTTTTGTACATTGCAGTTCTTACTGTTGTTATCACAGTTGTTGCTGCAATTTGTTTCTTATGTGTCACTATATTAAACTCTCCTTAACGCAAAAAGGCATTTTAAAACACTTTTGTTTGCGATGGGGAGGGGGCAGCGGTGGCAGCCATGTGGCTTGGCTGCTGGGACTGAATCACTGCAACTTTACTAACCCACTACAGCTGTGTTTTCACATTTAACCTGCCAGAGTTAATTCACCTCTATTTTCCTTACTTGAACATGTCAGCTTTTTAAAGGTCACCTTCTCCCTTCTGAAACTTCATCTAAAACACATTACTGATCAAAGCAACCATACAGTAAGTATGGTTAAAGGTGAAGCCGCCGCTGGTCAGTGACAGTTGTGGTATTAATGGGAGATCTAGACAGGAGGGGAGAGCTGTGGGGTGGTCAGTAATAGGGCCTCAACAGGACTTAAGAAGCAGTCCAAAAACCTCTTTCTTTTCTTTTTTTTTTTTTTTTTCCTCCCATTCTGTGTTAGCTCCTGTCTGGAAATGTAAACGACTTGCTGTTGCTTGTTGTTGCCTTGAACACAATGGGGTAAAAAATTAAAACTTGTACACGAGCAGAATTGCATCAGAAGTCCCCTTCAGTTTTGCTTCCTAATGGACCCAAGACCCTCAAAACTGGATTATCCATTTGTGTCAAAAGGGAAGATACTAAAACTGTTAAGTGACATAAGTACCATGTTTAGAGAGATGCCATATGTTGCAACTGTAATGCAATGGAGTGAAGGAATGTTGATTTTGCAATACAATAATTGTATCAAGGAATATATGTAAATAGTGTTATGTTGTATCATTATTAATTATATTAAGATTGTTGCTCAGCATACTGAAATGTTTTAAAGCAAGACAAGTACAAGAAAAAAAGTAACACTAGTATGTTAAGCTCTGATGATTATAGAGAACAATTCCATTTAAAAAAATTCAAATATGTTGCAAGTATATCTAAAAATAAAGTAGGGTTTATTCCATGAAACAGTTTAGCTCATCTATGTAAAAGAAATTGTTTTCTCTCTGGAAAAAAATGCTTGATGTGAAACAACACCTGTACCTGCTCACACTTAGCTCCATTTAGGAACACATAGTATAACACCAAGACTTTAATTTCAAGAATTTTGAAAACTTGAAAACACATACTCGGGCATGCTTAGTGCAGAAAGGACATACCTTCACTTTAAAAAAAAAAAAAAAAAAAGAAAAAAAATCAGAGTAACTGCCAATACCTCCCTATAAGCAGGGCTTAAGATCTTGGTCTGTTACAGCCAAGTATTTCAGCAAATTATTTCTCTGCAAACAGCAGCTTGCATAGAAATACTCCATATCTGTACTGCATACAGGGGTCTTACTTCCCACTTTTAATTCTCTTCTGTATCACAGCTTCAGACTGGCCTATAAAATTCACTTCAGTGTATTGTTAAGTATTATGGGATTTACATAAATTTGAAAATCCCTTTGCAGTAGCGCTTGGGTGATAATTAAGTTAGGTGACTTTTTTCCAATTGCCCCCATTTATTGTTTGAGAACCAGCATCGACTTTTTATGGATCACGACTGAAAGCAGATAAAACTTTCTGGAATTGCAGCTGTGGTATAAAGTCGTAGCTCTAGTGTCATATAAAATGCTGCACAGTTACACCAATTGTGTTCTTTTCCACCACTATGAAGCCATTCCTTTTACGACATTGCTCCTCAGAGTTCCTTGCACTATCATAGGCAGTTTCTCGGAGTTTTGTTGTTTTTAACACTTCAAAAAAGAAGTCACTATTCATTGGTTTGGTGGCGAGAGGAACAAAACAATGAAAAAATGCTATTGGGTAGATGGTGACATAAAATTATTCTTTTATTGTTGTTACAGATACAGTCAGGACCTAGTTCTTCAATAAACATGTGGTGTTACCTCCCCTACCCCCGGGGAGAAGATGTATTGGTTGTTAAGGAGTTGCAGATGCTTCCAGTAAGGAGTGGTACCTCTGTTCTGCAAACCTCATGCTATATAGTGCTGTTGTGGTCAATATTGTAGGGAATTAGCACTACAAAACTCAGTGTGAGACACTATGGAAGGAGAATGTGATAGTTACTTTAAACAAAAGTGAAGTCACTCCCTTGCACTCATAGATTTCATTCACCGCCAAGACATACACTCATATGGTTTGGCCAGAATAGAGGGTGCTGCCTATGGCATCCTTATCTGTCTTGTTTCTTTTGTGATTGGCAGCAATTAACTGGTGTTTGAAAGTGTGCTTTATGCCCCCTTGGTGTGGGTGGTGTTTGGTTTCTTTCACCCTACTATTTTGCTTCAGCCCTTGTAAGTCTTGGGGGAAAAAATTTTTGCATTTCATGGTTCTTTTTTGCCTTACCTGTTCTTCTTCATCTTGTCTACTAATTGTTAGACTGGCATATTCTTCCTATCTGGTCATGCATATGAAATCACACATATAGTGCCCTTTAGCAATTAATGCATATTACTTTCACATTCACATTTCCATTCATGCTTTTTTCATACCAATCTTGATATTCCTGTTACAAATCCCTACCGTCTAACACTGGGTATCTGCTATTTCTCAGTGAATAGGTAGAACTGCAGAAAGGTGGTACCACCCAAGCCTTTCCAAAGAATGGGTACAGAGGAACTAGGGGTTAAAAAAATAAAAAATTAAGTCAGTAAGGAATTACTTGAAGGGCTACCACTCTGAACCCATCTTCTCTATGTTAGTACCAATAGTTTTACTTTCCTATCAGAAACATGTTCATGTTTGTACATGCCTTTTTTTTTCTTTATAGCTGTTCAGATCAGGGCCAGATCATTTCTCTGTCACAGATAGCTCAGCTCCACATCTTCTCCCCTGTGACTTCACTATCTCTACAGCCTCTTGTAAAACTGCTGCTGTTAAATTTACATTATTTTGAACTCCTGACTTCCAATCTCTTACAACATCTCTGACAAGATTCTCTGTCTCTCCTGCCTAGACCCTTGTCTCTTCTAATAGAATTTGTAAAGTAACATTTTGTAGAAGCACAAGGAAATAAAGTTTTTAAATACAATTAAATGGCATTTAAAAACATATTTTAGTGCCAAAATCTCCACTAGAACTGAACTTCAGAGCTTACTGGCTCCAGATCAATTTCACAGCTCTTACCAGAGAATTTCAGAAGCTGTCAGCTTGAAGACCGAGTTTGACCTCTCTGCTGAGCTTGCTGGCCAGGTTCCCCTAAGAGTGATCCTAAGTGATGGATAAAGAGTTAATAAAAACATTGCAGAGAAAAAAATTCAAGCAATCCAGAATGAAAATGAATAAAACTCTGTGCAAAAATTTCCACATGTAATCATTGAGGAACTTAGAAGCATTCAGATCCTATAATGAGATATTTAATCATCAAGTGAGGTTTAAATATTTAAAGAATCAAATAATACTTCTAACATGCAGTGTTCCTTAGCTAAACAATTCTTGTTTTGTGCAAATAATTGCAAGACACTAAAGTCTGTTTATCGTACATTCCCAAGGCAGAGAACTAAAATCATAGCAATTTCTCCTAGGATCCAATTTAAGGAATTGTTCGATTCTTTTAAAGGATAAAGATGTGAGACAAGCATGTATGCGACCACAGTCATGGTTTTGTTGTGTTCCAGCCATAAAACAACCCTACAAATAACAGCTTGGACCTGAGACTCTTAACCCAGTGCTTTCCATCTCTTGACAGTCTCTGTTAGATTCTTTTTTTTTTTTTTTTTTTTTCTCCCAATCTGTAACAAGAGAACACACTTGGAACAGAAGGTATCTTCATTATACATTAGCCTTTCTTGAAAGAATGACTTATACTTCTATCACTCCTCTTTAAATCTGAAACATAGTTGAGCTCTTCCTTACATAGCATGCAATTCTTTAATTAATATTTTACACTTTATTGCCAAATAATCACGGAAGGTCTGAATTATCTTGATTAATTCAATTGAAATAATACTATATAGATACCGTCATTTTTAGTTACATAGCTCAGCTAGGACATTTAACATATGTAGCTTTATATCACCAAACGGCTACAACTTCCCCATAGTCTTGTAAGGTAGGAAAACTCACAAATGTATAATTACTACAGCTTAACAAAGGTACTGCTCTCAGGAGGAGAGTGATCTACTGTCTTTATAATAAACGCACTGTTTCATGCACTGGTTGTGATCATGTATACAGTCATACCATTTCTTAGAACAGTTACCATATGTTGATTTAACTATAGCAAATGTTTCAGCTCTTAGCTGTGTCAGGCTTAGTCATGGCTGCATAAGAGACCTCATAAAAAACGCACAAGGCCAATGCTCTAGGCTTCTCTAAGAAAAGCATCCTAAACATTTCTACTGCTTGGATGCCAAAACTTCCTGAAAATCACCCATCAAGCCAGCAAGAGAGTGCAGAGAGAAATGCAGAATTCCTGTACTCCCAAAGCTGCTAGGTTATATTGTTCTGGCTTTACAAAATTGCATAAATCTGACAAAAGTTCATAGAGCAGCCCATGGGGTTGCTCTGCTCCTGTTGCTCTCTATAGATCACCAGAAGACATTTTCCCACTGACTTTCTTATGCAGCAGAAATTTGTTACAGTCAGATGGTTCTTTTCCCAAGCCTAAATAAAAAGAAAGCCCATGAATTTTTCAGCTAATTCAGCTACCTGAGCCAGCTTATTAGTGTATAAAAGCCACTGTGGCATAAAGAAGAGCAAGGATGAGTACTTGAGGACTGAGTAGGCTGAGGCAAGGGGAGTCAGCCCTTTCACTAGGAAAGCAAGCTTATTTTGGATAAAAGGAGCACAGCCTTAGAAATGGTGGTGTTAATGCTCTGGTGTGGCAGTGCTGTTCCAGTATTCTTTGCTCTTTTTTATATTCTTTCTGAATAATTTGAAAATTCATGTGTATGTTGATGAGCATTCAGATGGCATGACTGTCATAATAAAGTTTCAGTCAGTTTTACTGGCCACCTTTTAAGTGGGTGTTTAGGACCTCAGCCTAGAAAACACTGGCAGAAGCTTGCAAGTTTTCAGCTGGCAGGATTTCGCTTGGTGCCCTTCCGATCTTTATGCCTTTGATCCCTATGGACAAAGCAAGGATGTCAGTAGTGCCACCTTGTAGGCATGCTGTGGAAAGTGTCAGCTGCAGGTCAGGAGGAACTTGTATATCATGACCCAAGAAACAAAATAAAAACAACTAATCAGTGTCAACTACTCAGTTCATTGATGCTCTGAGCATCAATCTGAGTAAGGAGGTGAAATTTGCCAAGTTACTACAGACTTAGCTGTAACGCCTTCAGTCAGAAACTAGCATTTAAAAACCAAAATATATGGTGGAGAGTCTCAGCAAACTCCACCTGAGAAAAGCATTTAAGCGTTCTGAAATCTCAAATAGGGAAGAGAGATGCTTGTGAAGAGGACATTAGTAGTTCTCTTGCTCTTGTTCTGTGTTATTCCTCCATGCGTGACATGTCTCTGTATTTGATCCTTGATTGTCTTCCCACACAAGGCAATAAACAAAATAAAAAAGGGAAAATAAACTCTTTCAGATGTGCAATAACACAACTTGTTGAGTAATAATACATCCTCTGCAATAGAGCAATGATGGCAGCAGAAAACAGCAAGAACTGTAAAAAATGTGATAGCTGGACTGTATCTGTGTTTGATATGTGTAAATGGCCAAACATGCAAAGGACATTATACAACAATGTAAATTTTTTGCCTTAGTTCATTAGTAGAAATGCTGAATCTTAACTCTTTTTGGTTATGAGGAACCCGGGAACCTTGGGGTTAAATCTGATTTAAAGCCACTTTTCAGACAGAGCTCAGCAAGATGATTTTCTGCTTCCAAAATACCCAACGTTCTCAGGATAATTTGGAATCAGAAGATCATATTTCTCCCTCAACTATAAAGCAACTTCCAAACTCTTCTTAGTAAATTGCTTTTTAAAACAAGAATCCAAATTCCTTTAAATCTGGAAACCCAAGATGCTTAGTTTGTCCTTAGTGCTAACAGACCTTAGTGTCATTGAATACTTTTTGATTATTCTATAAGATGAGAAACAGTAGTTGGAAAGAGTTCTGACGACTGCCTTTGCTTCCTGTTTGCAATCCAGTAGGCTCCAAATGAGAAAGGTTGAGCTGTGAGCCCTGCAATTGCTATTTCTTTCAGCCTTTTCCCCAGCATTCAGTTCTCCAGGGAAACTATTTGTTAATCATCCTGAAATCTCCTTTTTTGTGAGCCAAGAATCCTCCGAGTGGAAACCTGCACCTGGCTATTCACTTGAATGCTGGGGGAGGGAGAACCCCTCGGCCTGCTAGTTGTTCTGTATCCTGGACACATCTTCCTCTCGTAGTATATTCCCTCTGACAGATACAACTATCAAAAAGACTGATTTGACTAAGCTGAGTTATCACTAAAGCTCCAGCTCTGCCCATCCAAGGCTGTAATACTGAATGCTTTTATCTATTTGCCTAGCAATTTCATTAGTCTTGATTAAAGAATATTCTTTCCTTTAGCCTCGCTAGTGTTACTGCCTGCAACTTTGAAAAATCTCTTCTACTAGCAAAACTACAACCAGTTAACTCCTAGTGCACATGAATAAGGGATCCAAATAGAGGTAACAAACAGAGGTATTTTTAAAAATACTGTGATAGAGCACTCTTGCAAAATATTTATCCAAATGGTCTGTAACTCAGTGACAGAATGCTGCAGCAGTGTCTTAGAAGCTCTCACGAGTAGAGTACTTATCTAACATTCTCCTATCAAATTACCTTGGTTGTGGCAGAACAGTGCTGTGTGGCCTCCTTTCCCCAGGAGACTCTTGGAAGCACCCACCAGATGAGATAGCGAGCCTTGTCTATGACCTACTCTGGCAGTTCTCTGAGAATGGCTTTTACAATGCTGGATTGTCTTTATTACTTCTAGTGCAAATTCAGGGGTGTTTTGCTCTAAAATGATGGTATTCAAACTAGAAGTTGAAACAGCATAGATGGCAGCAAAACATTGTGGTGCTGGAATCCTATATTTATGCCTGAAGATATCCATCGCTGGTGCCACATGCATTAGTGAACTTTGAAATGCAACACTGAGATGGTACCTGTTTTCATGCTTGGAGAGCCAAGGGATACAAAAGCCTCTGGTGGAAAATGTTGCCATGTTCAATCTCATCTAAGTAACACTTTTGTAGATAATATTTTGCAATTCTTGTCACTGTCTCTCACCACTTTATTAAAAAAAAAAAAGTAAAAGCTGTCTTACTCTAAATGATTTCTCTGCTCTGTGGGAAGGGAAGAAATTTCCTTGATTTATTTAAAGAAAACCACCTGGCATGTCCATGTGCTTGGGTTTCCATCTCATTGTGGAGGTGAATTACCAGTCATCAATCTGAGTGACTGACAGAAAAGAGTTTTCTGCTTACACTTGCACGCGCTGCTCTTTCCTAGTACCAAAGCAGTTTATCTGCCTAGTAGAGACATAGGTTGATATAGGGACGCTTTTCCAAAAGAAGGCAAGAATGAGGTGCCCACAGAGCAGGGCTGTAAACTGCGATGTTATACTGCTGAAAATGTCTTCCTTAACAAATGCCAGTGAAATAGTTTGAGCTCCCCTGTGTAGGGGAGGAAAATAACTTATAGGACAATAACTAACAACTGTGATTCCTTTGCTTCTCGGTGCTTCCATGACCCAAATTTACTTGCCAAATAACTGCCATGAATAATGCTTGGGCTGTAGATTTTCCAATAATTTTCAGTAATAAAAACACTCAAATTTTGAACATTTATTAAATACAGAGGTTGCACAGCATTCACATTCTCCAGTTACACATAACTTTTAGAAATAGGCTGCCAGTTCAAGGGTTTCTGATTACAAAACTTATCTTGCCCAGCTCTTCTGCTTTAAAATAAATGTATAACATTTGCTCCCTCTCTAGTTTGTAGTCAGAAACATTAATGATTTGCTGCCTTCACAGGCTTTCTAAGGAGTACCAACATTACCAAGCAAAAAGCTTTAAACATTCTGAAAGATTATTCTTAGAAAGTGTTCAACTACATTTTATTATCTCACTTCAAGTGAAAGATACCTATCAGCAGGTGTAAGCTGGTAGATAATTAAGTCAGAGGAAAAGAATGCTGAAGTGATAATTAGGTATTGCACTTGGAGTAGAAAATCAAAATTAGTGTAGGTTAAGGGAAATTAGAGAATTTCTGATTCATGCTGATTCAGCACATTGATGCAAACACCCTTGCTTCAGCCCTTTGACTGCCTTCAAATATTTCCAAGTTTTTCTACAAAACTGTAGCAGCTGCTGAAGTGGGAGCTAAAGGCAGGACTGCCCTGTCGTGCAGCCTGACCTGGGCAGCTGCTGCTGTGCAGGTTGCAGGGGCTGCAGCCTCCACCCAGTTGAGACCACAGGTCTGCTTGAGCAGCTCTGAGCTGCCTCTTCTCCCAGCACCTGCCTTTCCTCGAAGTCTCTAAGCAAAAGCTCTTTTCCTCATGCAAAGCTGCATAATATCGAAGTAATTTAAATCACTTGAGCCTCAAAAAACCCTAAATGTTAAAGAACTATTTCAAGTATACCCGATTGTAAGTCAACCTAAAACCTCAAATGCACATCAGAGAACACGTTTTGTCTCAAGTCCGTAATTTGAAAACAAAATTAAATCAGGTCTGGTTCTACATGGCTGAACTTCTATTTGAAAAGATAGCCTGTTTCCAGTGTACAGTAAACTCTCCAGTCTGTGTACACTAGCGATTAAAATATCTACAGTGTGATAAAATGTGATCTCATATCCTATTTGAGTGGCCAAGTTAAATTAGAGGCAATTAGGACTAATTTGGCTCCTTCCTGAGATCATAAATGTGCAGATAAAAGCTCTGATTAGAGAGCAGGGAGTGTAGCTTTATTTGATTTTTGACTTTGAATGGATAATGTGTTCTTACCTTTGAAGATCTGAATTACTAAAATGACAGCAAAATAATAAAAACATCAAAGTTAAATTGATTCTAAAGATTAAATGGATGAATTAAAGTGAAGAGGTACAGATATTTTTAAGCAGCTGGCAAGAAATATTGGTATTTCAAAATACCTCAAACCTTTTGTAGTTATGCTTTGTGGCATAAAATGCATGAAATGGAAGAAGATCCCTAAATTTTCAGGTCTTGATCTTGTAACCTGAGGAAGCAAAATAACTTTCCATTTCTAACAGGGATCCCTGCAAACCAATGAGAAACTCTTTCTGATTTTATGCCCCTGAGATGAATTGTATTTTATCTCAAATAAAAATTTCAGTTTAATTTTTTCAGCTCTAGACTTCAGGGCTCTAGATTTTCAAGCACTTGTTCAACAAAAAAAAATAGAGACATAGCCTTTGGTGTCAGTTTGAATACAATTTTACACTTAGGGATGGCCTGTTGAAGTCATTGTTGCTATTCTTCTAAGGTAAATTATTCACATGTTCCTAAATATACCCTATATATGTGTGTTTGAGATCTGGGGCTGTTTAGCCTGGAGAAGAGAAGGTTGAGGGGAGATCTGATCAATGTTTATAAACATCTGAAGGGTGGGTGTTAAGAAGATGGGGCCAGTCTTTTTTCAGTGGTGCCCAGTGATAGGACTAGGGGCAACGGGCACAAACTGAAGCACAGGAAGTTCCACCTTAACATTAGGAGAAGCTTCTTTCCTGTGAGGGTGACGGAGCCCTGAAACAGGCTGCCCCAAGAGGTTGCGGAGTCTCCTTCTCTGAAGAGATTCCAAAGCCACCTGAACGCATTACTGTGTAACCTGCCCTAGGTGAGCCTGCTTTGGCAGGGGGGTTGGACTAGATGATCTCCAGAGGTCCCTTCCAACTTCTACTATTCTGTGATTCTCTATGCATATGTATGTAAGACTGTGCCTGAATCCTATAGCCAGAACACAATGCCATCTAACTGGAGACCGGAAAAAGAATGTAAAATTTATAAATAAGTCTGGCTCTTCACTGTAGAAAAAACCTGCCACAGACAAAAAAAAAAAAAAAAAAAAAACCCAAACACTAACAAAACCCCACAAAATACTTTAAAAGAAAGTGAAATATCTGAGTTAAATGGCAACTTCCTGCCTATTTCTCTATACTCTTTTCGTAAAAGCAGATTTGTTAAAATGGTCCAACCCTTAGGTCTTCAGGCACTCAGATGAACTACTGACCTTTCCCAAATAGGTTTGACTTGTGTCTTGCAAGTTTTAAACCTGTCACTTCTGCCCAAGTGAACTGACAAAGAGATAACATAAAAAAATGGGAAGATAGTCTGGCCTCAAATGCTATTGACATCTAGCTAAAGAATGTGCCTTTGTCTAGAGAAACTAAAGATTAAATATAATTTCTTTTAAAAAAGAAAAATGGTTTAATAGCTCAAACATTGATTTAACAGGCAGGTCATTAGGAGGCTGTATCTGTGCACTGTATGGAGCAGTGCCACATTTTCAGAAGGCACCAGTTTGGTCTGTATGTTCCTTTTTTTATTAATAGAGGGCTGAAGGTGGTCAGACTGGTGCCAATTCTTCTAAAGAGTTTCTTGTTTGTTGCCCAGAGATCTATCTCAGCCTAAGTAGGCTCAAAGCACTTACTACACTTTCTGTTAGCGTATTATCATCTCATCTGAACAGTCTCAGCTTCTGCTATTCAATTCAGGTCATTGTGAAGAAAAGAGTTTAAGGTCAGGACTGACAGATAGGTACTTAAATCAGTCATTTCACTTCTAGGCAAATCCCGAAATCCAATACTGTTAAAAACAATTGCCCTAGGTCCCTGCTTTAGAAGGCAATCTAGAGTCCTTAATCCCAGTCCTTCTAGCTTTAGGAAAAGTCTTAGCTCTGAAAACACAAGTTATGTCTTCTTATGTTTTTATAATTTCAGTTTGATCAAGCTTTCACAATGCTTTATCTGAGCTGGTTCAGACTGTTTCTGCACATAGAGCTTCTAGATCTGCTCTTTCAAGATTTTCTTTGTTCTGTTTAAGGCTAAAATTTGTGTTAACTCTGTCGGACAAATAACCTGGAGGTTGTGCATCTAGGTAGTTATTGACTGCTTGCAGAATGTACCTTGAGCAAGAATTTCGCAAAGTATTCAGCCTTCAAAAATTTTCTGCAATGTTATTACTGACTGATTGGCCGGCAAAACCTGTATTACTGACTGGCATTTTGACGAGTTGCTTTGCTCAGTCACTATACATTTATGTTATGTGAGAAGTAATTAGTCCGCAGAAAAAGGCAAATGTAGCAACCAAATGAAAATATTTGTTTTCCACCCTCGTCTTTCTCAAGATTCAGCATCCTCTACCTACTGGGCCAGCAGCATCTGCCCTGCAGCATTTTTTCATGCTAGTTTAAAAAGGAATAATGAGGAAGGGAAAAGAAAAAGCCCCACCAAATAGATACAGAGAAGAAGGAGGTGAGTGTGGTGTGTGCATTATAAACAGAGTAGAAAAAAGGTGCCTTTGAAAGGCTTGAGGATTTTTACCTTTGAGATGCAATTTAATGTGTCATGTTACCTGCATCATAATGAGTGCTTTCTAAGGGTTAAACACAGGGTCAAGAAAATTTATAATAAAGACTCAAGTTCTTTTGACATCAGTACAAGATTAGATTAATTTATCCCTGAACTGGATAGTAAGTAGAAACAAGGGAATATCAGAGCTCAGTTGATTCCCTTTATTGACCTTGAACTTAGCTATTTGATACCAAAAGCATATAAGTCATGAGTAATTTTTTTTTTTCTTTAAAATACACCCCAGATAGTCTGACTGTCTTATCTTTGCAGTGCCTTTGAGAAGCTCATACAGAAACTAGGGGTTACTTAATATGCTTTTTGGCTTCATTTAGCTCCAGAAAGAGCCTAATGCAAAAATAATGTGAACACTCCCACCAGTTTGTCATCTGTTGTCTTCTGGGGATGTAAGAAGCTCTGTGTGTGTGTACATACAGCAGAAGTGTAGCCTACTAGTGTTGAACTGTGTGTGTGAATGGCAAATATGTCTTCTGAGAATGAGAAAACTTGGAAAGAATGAGGTCATTGTGCATAATAAATCCCCCATATGCTTCTCTTCTGCCCTACAGCCCACAAGAGAAACATTTCAGAGAGGGTTACTTTATAATTTACATTCCTATTGTCAAAACTGGGAAATGAAGCACAGATATGGTATGAAGAATGGATTGTTCATTTTAAGTGGAAAGAAAAAAAAAATTGAGATATAGCTGCCTGGAAAACAAATTTGAGGTTCATTAAATCAACCATATTTAGAGGAGGTGAGTCCAGAGAAAAGAAAACTTACATACAACATACTTTTCACTGCTGTACGTAGCATCTGTGCAATATCACAGGTGTTAAACTAGCCACAGGAGGGCTCTCCTGTTCTTTATTTGAAGAAATATATTAGCGTGAACTGTGAAAACTGCAGGGGGGAAAAACAAATTTATATTCCCTTAACAAGAATAGTGGACATACTGCCCTGGTTCACAGGGCATACTCTGCTCGCAGATACATATCATTTAAAATGTGGCATTAGCACAGTAACTGCATACTTCAATTCTTCATACAAAAATAGTCATTAAAATACTGTCACAAGATCAACTAGCTCTTAATCAAGCAGGAAGGGGGCAAGGCTCCAAGCTGCAAAGAGTTTCTTGTATATCTGGGCACTGAGCACAGGCTGGTGTTTAGTCATGAGATAATGGTAATTACATACGGACGTTTGTACCTCTGGCCTCTTGCCTGCACAAGGATTAACCGCATGTTGACATCTGGAGTTATACAGCATCCCAGGGCTGTGTTGTGGCTAAGCAACAGCCTGTTATAGGAAGTCTGAGGAAGAACTCTGCGTGTTGGCAGCTCCTGCAGGATTTCTACTTACAAGAGGCAGAATGTCCCCAGGGGTGCTGATAGCAACTTACTGAGGTATCTGATTGCATCGCAGTTCTGCAGTTGGTCTCACAACAGCCTTAGGAAGCAGGCAAGAAATAATAGCCTCATTTAACCAGTGCAGAACTGAGTAGCTAGATTCAAAGAGGAATTAACACACTCAGGTCCAGAGTTGTGATCCAAATTTTTTGCCTGTTACTTCCCAGCCAGCAGCCTGCTCCTGACACCACCAAATTCACTGCAGACCTCCTTATTCTGTCTGCAATTTCAGAAATACTGTATGCTGTGCAAATATCTCTGCCGGCCTCCACCTGAAAAACTGGGCTCTGTAAGCTAAATGGAGTGGCATTCCTCAGCTCCCAAAGGGATTTTCAGGTCCAGGATCATCCATCCTGCTTAACTGTTAGCATTTTCCCTGTCTTACTTTTGGCCTCTGATAGTCTGCTGCTTCTCAAAGTAGACACAGAAAGGGAATGGGGGATACCATGTGTCAGAAACATTTCTAATAAGCAGCCTGGAGGCTCCTAGTTTTGCACTGGAGAGAATTTACTGGATACAAACCGAGTTGTGTGCTTGACCTTAGGGCAAGAGAAAGGTTTCAGAGTTGCTTTGTTTAACTATATAGGAATAGACATTTGGACCCTCACAAAGAGCAGTTGCACATTCTCTGCTCAAGGTCTGAGTGAAAGCAGTTGTGGACTACAATTTCAATTTTTCATGGTAGCCCAGTGTCTAATAAGAACACTGGACTGTTCATATGGGAGAACTGAGTTAACTTCCATCAGTCTGTCACCTTTCTCTTCCTACAGATATACCATAACGCTAGGTTAAGTTTTGTTCTTGTTGGTTTTCATTCACAAGACTGCATTTGTTCTTGAAACTGTCATCACTTAAGCAAGAACATAAAATTCAAGACTTAAAGATAAGCAAGATGGAATTTGTTTCTGTAGGTAGAGGTTAAAGCAGATCCTTTGGGGTTTGGCTTAGAGTTCCATTTGGCTCTGCTTTGTTAAAGGCTGTAAAAAAATGAATGATGTTTCTGCCTCAGCTGAGTTTGAACAGGAATGATGATCACTTTTCTTAAAGAGCTCTCCTAGGCTTTTCCCTTGATTAGAAGACTTGCTGGAAGTTTTCACACTCAACTAGGGAAAGGAGTGCTTGGTTGGATACGAAACCTATGGAGAGGGGAGAAGCTCATATGCAGTCTTGTGCTTCATTATGTTAGTTGTTGGCTAGCTTCGGGGAGTTTCCTGCTCAGTGGTTTTCTTTTAGGCCTATCATTTGGAGAGTTCAGGTTTCTCTTCTTATACAGGAATGATAGGTACCCAGGCAGGGATTTAGATTTCACTTTAAGGCATTACTCAATGCAGTTTGGCTTTGAAGCTTTTAGGTCTTTGACTGATTGAAGTCATAAACGTGGGTGTAGCATTAACACAATAAGGCATTGGACCTGGTTTCTAGCTATTTCCCTAAGCCCTGGCTTGTCCTTCTCACCCTTGGTATTCTCCTTCTTCCATGTCTTTGCTCTGCTAATCAGAATGAGAATTAACTTTCCTGTAAGTCCCTTATGTTACAGCACACTTCAACAATTTAATTCCCTAAAGAACAGAATCTGTAACATTGTTGTCTTTTTTTTAAAACCTTTTCCTAGAAAAGGTGCTCATTTATTCTTAAGAGGCTACCACGTTAAATGCAAACTGCTCAAATGGCTTCTAAATATGGTTGAAGGACATTTCTTCTCATAATCTTGGCGTCAGAAAATATCTGGATCAAAAAGATGCAGACTCTAGATCTTTTCATTCACTCTCCTTGTCATGTAGCATAATTTTCAATTCTCAGTCAAAGTTGGATTAGTGATTCTTTCCCCTTTTCCTTGTCAGCACTTTTATGTTTGAAGAGTCAGCACTTTAGACGTTGCTTTCCATAACCATTTTCCTTGCATTAGCCCAAACTTTAAACCACTTTTCTTCTTTATCTTTTCAGTTTCTGGTTTGCCTTAATGAGCCTGTCTATTGTATATACTGTTGCACTAAATATTTAACTCCAATTCTGCATCTTTTCCAATACATTCATTTTTAGCTTGTCTTTCATGATGTTGTTTTCCTATATCCTAGCTGTTCTGTTGAGGTTTACCTGCTTCAGAGTTAGTATTAATCTTCCAAAGTGATCAGGCTTGGGCAGTGCAAGATTAAAGGAAGGGGAAGGAGAGAATAGAAATGCTCCCTGTCTTACTGGAAAGGAGTAGGAATATTATATGTTTCCTTAGCTACTGCTGTTCTAGCTTCCTGACCTAAGCAATGTAATTTCCTCCTAAGTATTCCTCTGGTACAGCTTTAGGCTGCTGGATCAAAATAGTCATTGCCACTGCCATACTCCTATCTGTCAAATGATACATTTAAAGTTTCTGGCCTTAGTCTTCCCTGAAATGACCTGACTACAAGTTTTAATAATGTGAGGAGGTTTGTGGATCTAAGTGAAGAGGAATGGTTATTTTCTAACATTCCATTCACCAGAGCCTAATTTTGACATTTAAGCTGTTTTTTAGAGCACTGCAGTAAAAACACCTGAAATTCTTGCTTATTTAAAATAGCCTGCTGCTTTTGGTTTTACTGTGGTGTGATATTCTAGCTGTCTGGATAAACCCAGGGTCTATGAATCTGCAAGCTGTTTGGTGCTTAGGTCGCCTGCTGTTTGTGGTATGCCACACAAGCATTTATTTCCTTGTGCATCAGCTGCTTACGCACAAAACTGTAGGAAAATAAAGCTGAAAAAAAGCTTGGCAAGTTAGGGAGTTTATTGCTCTCCCACAACATTCCTGACTGTCTCTTAAAGACTTCCCATGATGGAGATCCTGATCCTGTCAAAACATTTATTCCAGTTCTTCAGTACTCTTAGCATTTAAAAGTCTTTTGGAAGTTCAGTTAGCTCTTGTTTCACCTCAGGTCAATAATTTCTTGTACTCCCTGCTACAAATATAGAGAACAGGCTGCTCCATTCCTTTTGAAGACTGTTAGTATTGTCCTACTCAATGTTCTTTTCTTTAGAAGAAAGGATTCCACTTCATTTTTAAGTCACATTTCTTTACCCCACACACGCGCTCCACCCTTGACTGCAAGGGGCATTACTGTTCCTGAAATAGGACATAGCAATGGGGAGGATCTCTTAAGTTAATACTCCCAGGCCTTTTCCTTGCAAACTTGGTCATGTTGACCTGAATGACTCATGTTCAGCTTGTGATCCACTGTCATCTACAGGAAATCTATGCCTAGCTAGTTGTTTTGGAAGTGATTGGATCCATTTAAGTGTTAAAGCTTGCATTCATTCCAGCTTTTCATGGTTGTTTTGGATTATGATTTTGCCTTTCAGCATTCTCCTACTCCTTCCTGGCTTTGTCATCTACTGATTTGATATCCATTTTGTATCTACTTCTTCCTATTGACTATATGGGGAATCTAACTAAACCAGAGCTGTCCAAATTGGAGATTCCTAAAGTCAGATATGGTAATTATCACCTGAAAGATGGACAGTTAAATCTAACTCACATAGGAGTAACTGAGAGGATAGGTATTACCAAAAAAGTCAATGTAATAAATACATGCCTAACCACCTCCTCCAAAAACAATCACGCAAAAAAGCGACACATCAAAGCCAGTTGATTTTCTGTATTCTGTCAAGGGGCGCAAACATTTGGATAGATCTGAAACAACGTACTTTCTTTACCAAAGAGCCAGCAGCCTTGTAAAGGGCTGGGACAAGAAGGATGGACTGAGAAGATATTACAAACCGTTACGCAGACCACGTAGATTGCCAAAGGGAGACATTCCATTTCTTCAACAATGGCAATGCAACAACCACTACTGCTGAGCTCTTCTAGGTGCACCGGTAGCACCGTATCAGATATTCCAGCCTCCACTGGTTCAGTGAAAAAGTAACCTCTTCTCCCTGTGTTTCATTTTTCCAAACATGACATGAAGTTTCAGATTTCCGGCATAAATATTACATGGGCCTCAGAAATTATTTATAATCAGTGCATTTGAATTCAGAACCAGCTCTAGAAATAAATGTCCAGTACTTCAGAGGCAGTTTTACTTGTAGGAAATACAGATTAAATATGGGGGTTTTTTTCAGTTTATCACCTCTCAAAAAACGTAAGGAAAAAAGTGATAAATGAAAGTATTAAGATCCAAGTATGATATCAAAGTGCCTGAGGTTTGATTACTTGTAGCCGTGTATAAGTAATCAAAAGGATGGGTATCAAAAGAAAGACTCTTACTATGCCTCCATTTATAAAAAGAGATTTTAAAATCTCATCTTGATATGGGCATTTGTAAAAATGATACATTGAGTAATTTGGAAGGAAATAAGTAACCTGCAAAATTCCTGTTCTTGAGTTGAGCCTGACATTCTTTTGACTACTCCAGTCTCCTGAAAGGGGTAAGGAGTAAGCTCACGAGAAATAGTAAAATACATTTATCTGTCTGTTTAAATGCACTACAGTTCTGCCAAGATCAGTAAGTGTGCTAGACTGGGAACAAGCAAGCCATGCTGCTGCAGAAACCTTACATTATCCTAAAATCACAAAGGGTGTTAAAATAGGCACTAAGGGGAAAACTCCTTGCATAAGAGAACATCCTTTTCTTGTTGTTGCTGTCTTTCAAATGGTGGCAAAGTGGGTATATTAGTGAGGAGAGCACAGAGGAGAAGGGAACAACAGTGACTGCGAGGTATTGTTTTGGGCTTTGAGACTGTACAGGGCTATGAGAAGCTAAGTATGATGCAGACTGCTGAAACAGTTTTAGATGGTGCCTGTAAAATACTGTATACGTTCTGGTTATTATTATTCAATGTAGCTTTCTGAGTCTTCAGACAAAAAGATTCAGGAACAAAATTGACAGTTTTGGCTCTTTGTTTCACATAACTGCAAGGCACTGTTTGCTCCATATTTTCTCAGAGAGAACTTATTACAGGACATTTTTAAATTCTAGTGGGCTACAGTTTTTTACAAAAATTAAAAATAAAAAAGTACTGCTGTCAAAGCACTACCCATTATTTAAATCTGCAAGCCCGTTTCCATCCTTTTCAAGGGTCAGATTTTTAGTTCATTCATCTTTGGGCACAAAGTTAATGGTTGCGCCAACCTGAAGGTTTCTGGGGGAAAATGGTGTATTTAAAATTACCCTGGAAAGAGCACAAATACTCCCAAGTAAAAAAAATTATCTCAGAGTTCGGAGCAGGAGGTGCATGAAAAGCTGAATTTCAGGTTAGCTCTAGTCTTTACATTTAAAGTCTTGCATGGCTGAGGAAGTATACAGTGCACTTTGAGTAGCTTCAAACTGTTTGCTTATATAATATACATGTGTCAAAATACCATGCTGTGTATGCTGTCCTGTGCTGTGTGTTGTCCTGTAAGAAGCTGTCTTAAATGAAGATTCATCACTTACATAGCAACTGAGAATCTGTTATGCCACCTGATGATATCTCTGTCCTCAACCTGGAAAAGCATTCTCATTACATCAGACTAGAGGCTCAGTGCCCTTCAGGAGAGATGGGGGAAGCCCAAAGACAGTCCAAAGAAGAGAAATAACAATGGCCAGGTTTGTGGAAAGCACAGTTTCTGAAGGGAGGCTGAATGCATTGCTGTTATTTAATCTAGATAAAAGTAAAAGGAGATTAATTGTAAGAGTCTTCTGCAAAGAGAGAGGGAATTAGTCACAGAATAATTCAGGCTGAGAGGGCCCTCAGGAGGTATCTAGTCCAACCTCTTCCTCAAAGTATGGTTAATGCTGAAGTCAGACCAGGTTTCTTAGAGCTTTGAACAGTCAGGTCTTGAGAAAACCCCCAAGGAAGGAGAATCCGCAACCTCTTCCAGTCCATAATCATCCTTACAGTGAAAATTTTGTCCTGATGTCCAGCCAGAATCTCCTGTTCCAATTTATGACCACTGCCTCCTGCCATGCACCTCAGTAAACAGCCCAGCTCCATCTTCTTCATAACTTTCCCTCAATAGCTTCAGCTAGCTATTTTTCCCATCCAAGATACATAAGGAAAAAAAAAAACACCACCACCAAAGAAACCCCTCTGGGTTGCCACTGGAAGGTTTAAGTTCATTCAACAGAAGAGCACAGTAGTGAGCACAGAGAGGCCTGAGAATGGGGATGTTGTCAACCTCCTCTGCCATTGGAGGCTGTTAAGCATAAATTAGAAAAATATGTGGTTATTCATCCATGGGGTGGAAATGCCAGAGGATGCTCAATGATCTCTTAAGGTGCCTTCCAGCCCTGTTTTCTGCTGCTTTGATTCTGTGCTAGAAGACATGTGAATACTAGCTCTAGTGCCAGCTTAGGGTCACAGAGCTATGTACAGCATGAGACTGAGCCCTTGGTGCGTAATAAATTTCAGCATTTATTAATATTACAGGAAGTTGTGAATGCCTGAAAATCACCAGGGAAAGATAGTTATAATGGAAATAATGGTGTAGCCTGAATTATTGCAGTGTTAGCAGATGTTTGTTCTGCTTATGTCTAGTCACCTGAGATAAACCAATTATGGTGCCTTTTTGTTTTTAAAAATCAAGGAACAGGTCTAGCAATAATGGAACTTTAAAAAAATATATCACCTCTACTGCCAGTTGACCTTAATTCTTTGTATTTAATACTTTCAATTTAATATTATTTGTCCATAGGTCTAAATATCTATGTGGAAGAGATTGCTAGTTATATTACTATAGATACAGTATTACTATAGGTACTATAGGTGTGGAAATCAGGACTTAGAAAGGTTGTCAGACATGATGTTATTAAAAGAAGAAAGAGAATTTAGATTTATTTGATGTTATGCTCTTCCAAAGCATGCAAGAATGCAAAGTTCCCCCTGGAAAACAGTGAAACAAATTGCTCAGACCTCTCTCTTTACCAGTTTGGTTTTCCAGGTGCATGCACAAAAGCCCTCCAAATTAGTGGACAGTTCCGGAAATTTTACCTTTCAGTTACTTTGTAGGAGGACACTTGACAAAGACAAGTATTAAGTGGTAAGCCAGCCCTAAGCAGTCTAACACTTCGTCTATCCTACTCTGCACTGGGTAGCCTGTGGGTACATCTGAAGCAGTACGAAAGCAGCGTGCAGCAAAAAATAAGCCAGGCATAGCTTTGTGTGTCTTCAGGCAGCAGGGACCCCTCTCTGACCTGTGTGGGAAATGTTGTTCTTGCACTCTATCTTTGAACTCCTTCATCATTCTTTTCACCATCTCCATTGTATTCTTACAAAGAAATATGTTTCCTTCAACAAGGTTTTCATACCCAGTGAAAGAACACACCCCTACTCTCTGTGTTCATTTCTACTCTGCTGCCACAACCTGCTGATTGCAGAGGGAGCATTTTACTTCCTGTTATAGTTTAAATAAAATTGTAGGCTGACTACATAGGGAATCCATTAGCCTTAAGCAGTCTAGTCACTGTTAATTACTGGTTTTAGACTTTGGAAAGCCGGGTCAAAATTCTTCATTTATCAATGGAAAGTGCTGTCATTTGAATGCTATCTTCTGTGCACCATTCATTCACAGTCCTGCTGCTCAAAATTCAGCAGTGACTCTTCTGTGGTAAGTGAGCGTCGTCTTTTTTCAGTCTGTGCTCAGAACAGACACTAAAGTGAAGACCTCATTAAGTAGAGTTCACTCTGCAGGTGAGTCATTTGTTTAACAGTTTGCTGGTGTGAAGTGGAAAACACCTGGTAAAGATGAAGCTTGTAACATTATCTGAGAGATGGAGCTGTGAAGGAGAAAGTGTGGTGGCAGAGGTAGTCTGGAAATGATGTTTATTTCAGTGTTTGAGGGTTTCTCCAGTGCAAAGCTTGACTTTGGGAGGGGAGCCTGCAAGGAATGTTTATTGAAAATGTAAGCCTTTCAAATGAAAATGGAAATTTTATGTAAAACCGTTTAGTCAACTGTCATTTTGTGTTAGGCTTTAAAAAAAAAATCACAAACACAATGTTTTGCTTTTGTTTAATCATTTCAACCATGAAGTTCAAGGAAATAATCTGTAAAAAGCTCAGTACTGCAGGTTTACCTTTTAATTGTCTGTTCCAAATGCACCAGCTAAGGCCTTCAATACCCCCTCCCTCCTTGCACACAGGGGCTCCCGACCCCCCAGAAGAGGGAGGGAGTTGCAGAGTGTGTGGCCTCTGTCACCCACCCTTCTCCCAGAACAGCTCCGAAGGGGGGACTGTGTTTGTAGAAAGGATGTATCCTCTCAGCTGGCTGTGTTTTGGCAAAGAAAGCCCTTCCAACTACTGCCCTGGTCAGAGCGGCTTCCAGGGCAGCCTCAGTGGGGGCAGTTTGGGAAGCTGTTCTGCTTTCCCCAGGACAACAAGGCAGCTCAGGCTGCTGTCTGCCTCTCTCCATTCCTCCTAAGGTATGAGGTGATCACAACGGGAGGAGAAGATAAAGAAGCACAGGGAAAATACAGGCCTATTTTCTTCTTAGGAAACCTAAAGGGACAATTGCTAGAAGAGTCTGGAAGTTGTTTTTTGTTGTTGTTGTTTTATTTTGCTGGTATCCTAAACTACAAATGATTCAATGTGGTGAGATGGGAGAAGCTGTCCTTTCCTGGCAATATATCAAAGTGTTTTAACTGATAGGAGCAAGAAGTAGGAACATTTGCTGAAGGGCATGAAGGGTTCAAATTATATCCAGAATATTGAAGCCATGAGAATTTCGGTGGGCTGATAGTGTGAAACATAGTCCACAGAGCTCTGGCAGGGAAGAATGAGAGTCACTGTCATGGCATCTTGTCACTTGATTCTGACTTATTTACTTTTATCACTTTATAATAAAACAATACTTTTTTATATAATAAAAAGATAATTCCTTCACTCAGGAGACAGTTAAGTGACAGTGTTAAGGCATTCAGATATCTGCTGTCTAAACACAGGTTGGCTCAAGACAGTGAGTTTACCTTCATGTTATAGTTCATTTCCCATTAATTTCCTCTTAGACTATTATTTGAAAATAAAAATTTGAAATAGTAATAGAGGAGAGTTTCAGTGAAGTAGGAGCTCAAACCTCATTCAGCTTCAGTAGCGAGGCATTGCACAAGGGTTTAATATTTGAAATTTTATAAGCTGCTAAGTCTGTTGAAGGATTTTAATGATCATTTCTTTGAAAATATTGCAGTACTACTTTTGTTGATGCATTTCTAAAATGTGCTAAAAATGGTAGGAACTCTATCAGAGTTTAGTATGAAGAAAGAGATAACGTAATGTGGTCATACTGTGTCTATATATGGCCTAGTCCTCCCATTCTTGAGTTCCTAAACTTTACGGGAAATAAAGCATCCAGGTTCTCACACAGTGAGTATCTAGCTGTGAGCATGTTCTGTTCAAATCTATGAAATAACTAATACACTTAAATGTTTCAGTAGATCGGTACCTCTACCTTTACCAGTTTTTCTTTGATAGTACCATATAAATAGCAGAAGAATGAAAAAGGATGGGCTTACATGTGTCAGTGGAGAGATAAATATAACATTCAGGTGACTTCTCTTTATGACTCATCTTTAGAGTGACAATTATTTGAAAGTAATTTAACAGCATCTCATGTAAGGTTAATGGTATTTCTACTTTAAGGGAGTGGAATATAATACAGATTTTGCTAGAAATACACATCTAAATGCTCATTTTCTTTAATTGTTCTCCTAGAGCAATTTCCTGAGAATCTATTAAGCCATAAGCAAGATTTTATTGAACAGAGCAGTCTGCATTAAGGTAAGCCTAACACCATTCCGTTTAAAAGGTTATTTATTACTTAACGTGTCAATGTCCTAACAAAATATAGTTGTTCATTTATTCATTTAATTATTACTATTAAAGTTCAAACCCAGTGTTACTTCACAACTTAGAAACACAAAAGATTGTTTTCCTTGATCTATACAGTCATGCATCAAATCCTAATTATGGAGGTACTTCCCTCTAGTGGACAAGAAGATATATCTATTGCAGTATTTTTCAGTTCCCTTCCAAATTCAATCAGGATTTAGGGAATAGTATGCCTTCAGAAAAGGTAGGGAGCAGGAGTGGGGGTGAGCAGTCACTTCTCTTGGAGGAGAGCAGGATGAGGAAGGATACGTCTGAGAGGTGGCTCAGGACTGGTGCTGCTGGGCATCGCCAGCGGCGTGGGCTGCAAAAGCGGGCAATCTCAGGGTGCCACTGCTTGCAGTTGCTACAGGAATAGTCATGATAGTCAAAACAAACCTGCCTGAGGAACTGCAGTAGGCTCTCCTGATGCTGTGAAATGGGCTGAGTGACAAAAGAGTAGGCAGGTTTCAATATAGATAAATGCAAAGTAGTATACCTGAGTTAAAACAAGAAGATGCAGCAATGGGCTCTGTATTAGCTCTTACCTGTCAGGGTAAGATCCTGAAGTCACTGTGATCTTGGTTTTTGTTCTCCAAAAACTTCATCGATGGTAGAAAAGGTGAACTGACTCATAGAAACAATTAGAAGAAGAACGGAATTTAAAAGAGGTGTCATGCCCATGTATGCAATACTTTGGAGATTATAGTTCCTCTGTTTTAAATATTAAGAAGAATGATAGAAATATGAACAGCTTCTGTATGATAAGAGACTAAATCAGAGTCAAAACCAGAAATGGAAATACAAGAGGACACTCCACCCTGAAAAAGAGGCACCTAGAAGAAGGTATACTGGAAGTATATCATATCATTAAAGGTAGGAGGAAGGTGAATAGGGATTATTATTCCCATTTCTCATATCAGGAGGAGTAAGAGATGTTCTAATACCCTCATTATCACAAAAGGTTGAAAGTATAAATAGCCTCCAAAAATAATTAAACTGAATTGATGGAATATGGTTCTGTTGACAGCTACTAAATATAACAGTCTCTTTGAAGCTTCTGTTGCAGCCCCTGAGCTGCTGACTCTCACCTGATAATTGCATTGGCCATAGGAAAAAACACTATATGCCTTTTCTGATTCCATACATTCTTCTTGCGAACACCCGACACTGCCTGGGATGAGAGGCAGGCTGGCAATTGTAAATCTGTAAGTGAAACAGACAACCTCAGTCATCCTTATTGTACTGCACATAGCCATAGGGTTTTTTTATATCCTATTCAAACATTTATATATCATTTGAATTTTGCATGGATACATTTGCCAGGTTACCAGTTCTTCAGATTTTTATTACAAATTTTCCTTGCATTAGTTGATTACATTTTTTTCTGACACTTCTAACTACAGGTGTTCTTGCAGTTGAAAGTATCTTATTTAAAAAAAAAAAAATACCAGAGATTAAAAAAACAAATCTAACTGCAGTTTGTGTAGAAAAGTTTCATGAGTTGTATCTGTATCCTTGAAAAAGAGAAAATAAACATTAAGGAGAAAACAACATCAATTGATTCCATTTTATAGAAAGTCAAATATTTTTATGAGCCTTTCCTATTTAATTCAGAGACTTACCATCATACCTTTTAATAGTAGAAATTGTAGTGAAATACATATATAGTAGTAAAATATATATATGTTTATAACCATACACTATATAAGTCAGCATTAAAATCTCAAGTCTTTGTATATCTTGCATATGGTCTAAATTTGGTTAAAAGATAACATAGTTGGTTTCTAGGCAGTTTCTCTTGAGTATAATGTGCATGTTTAAAACTCAGTGGCTTAACGTAGTTCTCTCTATACCATGACAATTTACAACAGTGGTCATAAATTAAACATCAGCATTTACCTTGTTGACTTCATTACCAAAGCCCAGGAGCTGCTTAATGTCCCCTTGATGAGTCCTTAGAAGAAATGAGGAGTCAGTAAGCACAAGAGCAGTGTACATAGACGTGTTGCACATTACTCAGACACCTCTGTCCCAACAAATGCTGAAATATAGAGACAGAGAAAGGGGATCACCTCAGACCCTTTTCAATCCTCTGCAGCCTGTGAATATCAATTAATTTTCCCAGGAAAGAGAGAGAAAGAGACAGGACCCTTGAGTCCGACCTGCCTGCCACACTCTGGTTAAGGAGGAGGGGGATCTCCTCGGACCTTTTACAATCTGCCCAGCCTGTTAGGCAAACTAACAGCGGCACTGGAAAACAGATTCCCACTGGCAGCTCGCTAGATCGGAGGGTGACTGTCCTACAAACAGTGACACTTGGACAAGATCCCTTATGTCTCAACATTAAAGTTTCCAGAAACTTCTATATCTATAACTAGTGCACTTTATTGTATACAATTGTGACAATATGCAGATTCAAGGGTACTGGTGATAGTGACTGACCGCATAAATAAGTTATATAGAACATGATTTAACAAACCTAGGTATTGATAATCATTAATAGCTAGCCTAATATTTAATACTTAAGCGTGCATAACCTGGGGTTCTTACTCAATAGGTGTCCCTATAGGAGGGGGGAAGATAGGTTGAGCCCATCAACCAGTCCCAGAAGTTTCAGCTAATGCCTTCTTCCTCTTTTTCCCCTCAATTCATTACCTTTTGTAAGGTTTCTTTACCTTTAGGGGGAGTTTGAGTGACTCTAGTCATATATTTGTCTTATTTTGATTGGATTAAAAACCTGTCGCTTCAAGGACGCCATTTCACCATCATTGTTGGGACAACAGTTGCAGTCCATCTTTCTTGACAGCAGTCATGCGGCTACCTCAACATGCTCAGCTGAACCTGAACGATCTCTGTTTCCTCATCCCTGACAACAGAGAGCAGCTGTGTTACCTTCATAACACCTGGTTCCCCATTTCAGGGGTGTTTGCATGTTCTGTTCAGCCAGAGCAGGCCTTGTCAATGGCAACAGCATTCTGTTCCTGGATCAGCAACTGTGTCTCACCAAAGGTCACTGCAGCTCATGTCCCTCCCTTTGAGGGAACAGGGTTTTCTAATTCCTCCCCTATTGTGCGCCATTTCCCCACACACCTCATACGCAAGAAAATGCTACAACTCATTAGAAGATAAAGGGAAGCATAGCTGGAGAGCAGGGATGTTTGTGACTGCCAAAGCATGGTGGTAAAAAGACTGAGGCTAGCTAGATGTAAGAAAGGGTCCATGCAAAAATAAAATTGGAAATAGAGGTAGAAAAGAGAACAAACTGCAGAACCATTTACAGCTCATTTATTTCTATGTTACTGGAGTTTTAACAAATATTGTTTGAATACTTTAGACTGAAATTTTCAGGTTCCACTGTAAATATTGATTAGTCAAACACATTCTTTTCCAACATTTTCTTTGCTCAAATTGCCAAGTAGGACATTTAACTAACAAGCTATTTCAAGGCTCAACCAGTGGTTTTTTTAAGCTTTAATTATTTTGTCAGCTCACCCTCTCCTGTAATGAAAGCAGAAGGAAATTAATTATAAGATCTTTTCCTCTGTCTGTTCTTTCCTCTGCCACATCTTCCCATCCTGGAGGAAAAGGTGGAAATACTTGTGTTATTCAATCTGTGGAGAGAGTGGTAAATGAAAAATGGTTAAACTCCCATATGTAAGGAGTAGGTACCCCTATGTTCCTCAGATTAGGACTGAGTAAGCTTCAATGTTTGTGCTTTTATCGTTGGCTACACCAGAGATTTTTAACTCACAGAAAAAGCCCCTTTACACTTAATGGCAAAAGTAGCTAAGGACACTGGCCATCATACATCCATGTTAAGAATGTTCTTGAAGCCTTCCTAAAATCAAGAAATATTCCATGGGATTTTCAGGGAAATACTAACATTTTTTTACGACCTACCATGGCAGCAAGCAGATCAACTTTTTTCAAAGTGGAAAAGATGGGGAAAGGTATAAAGAGTGTCTGACAACACTGAATTATCTCCAAACCTGAACTCCCCACCGTGTTGTACCTTCTTTCTTACACTTTTATGTATTTCAAAATGAGGATGTGAAAAAATGCTTTTCCATAGAAAAATCGAAATCACATAAGATTTCATTAAAATAATCCTCTACTGTCATCAAGTGATGGCCATGAGAGAGTCAGCTCTCCATTAAAATCAGCGTTGCAGGACCCTTAGGCCTTTTATAAATTCTCCAGTTCTTTGCCTCATGCCAGTGAGCTTTTCTGGCTAATGCTGTTCAGGGGAAGACAGTTCGCCTCTTAGACTTGGTTCTCAGAGCAGTTGCAATTGTTTTATTTCATGGTGAAATGTACAGCATGACTAAGAGCATGGTTAGAGTTCCTTCTGCCCAGGCGCATTGAACGCTGCTTGTTAACCAGCTCCTTCAGAATTGCTCTTCATTCAAGCCAAATTAAGAGATAAGTAAAGAAAAATATTTATTTCTAAGACAGCCAACACAGATACAGAAGTTTATCAAGACAGAGGAGGCAGAAATTAAAGGTCTGTGTTCAATCTATTTGTGTGGAGATCAAATCTGAGCTGCCTCACTGTGCCACTGGCAGTCTGTCCATAATGTGGGTTGTTGGGGACAGCTCCATTGCACAGGCTGCACAGTTGGTAAATGTGCTGTCAAAACACACAGTCTTCTGTCTTAAACACTGTACTTGGGGTTCCATTTAGCTTCAGCTCTTCTTTTTTTCAAAGATCCTTGAACTTTATTTAACTTCTCTGGAGGCAATTTTGCCCCTTTGCCTTCCACTTTCTGAAAATCCTTATATGCCTTCAGCAGAACAGTTGTGATCTCTTGTACTTGACTAAATTATTAGGAAATCACTAATTTATGAATGAGAAAATGTGAAAATCTCATTGAAATTTTTTTCCATGTGAAGCTTATCTTTTATATTTATATGTAAACCACCAACTGCTCTGATCATAAAAATGTAAATGCAGTTGATGCATGTAGCTCATTACTGGCTCTGACTCTAGTTCTAAAACAGAAACCCAGGTGACTCACAGCTTTGAGGTGAGAGTGAGCTTGGGGCAACTGAACTCAAACAATGAATTATTTGCTTTATTCCTTAACAAAAATTGTTACCTCTGTTCCTGATGAGTAGAGCCTGCATCATCTTGGAATTGACAAACATATCAGAAATTAAAGGGAGTGTTGCATAATGTACCATCAGCATAAGGAATAGTATCTTTGTCAGATGTAAAAATAACAGTTACAGAGATTTCAAGAAATAACACAATTATGCTTTGAAAATGTCAGCACAACCATTAGAGCTAGGAGCAATAAAAAAACAGTTAGATCATTTCTGTTCTTTCTGGATTAATTGACTACTGAAGGAAGAACTAAGACTTTGCTCTTTAGCATCAGTAAAGGAGAGGAGGACTTTAATACGTCAGCACAATAGCCCTCACAGGGAAGACAGGCCAGTGTGCTTTTTTCCATTGTTGTGCTAAAACCCAAGCAATGAAATCTGCCAAGGCACAAAATGTCCTTTGCTTGAAACATCATCATGTTCTATGACAAGTCTAAGACAAGTTGGAAGAAAGAAGTCGAGATGAGGTGTCAGTATGTTACTAATACTGTTCAGATCTATGAATCATTACCAACAGATGTAGATTAAGTGGAAAGTTTTCTGTAAATTACAACAGTGAAATTCAAGAGTCACTTTAGTGGTTTCAATTTGTATTTCTATCCATGTAGCTGATAGAGAAGTAAGGTGCAAAGGTGCTAAGCTTCTTAAGAAGCAATGCTTCTAAAATAAAAGGAAATAAGTAAATGAAAACCAATAGTGACATGAACTTAACTAAAGCTAACTTCATGTGCTTAGAGAAAACATAAGTATAGCTTTGATTAGGATTTACTGGTTAATCTTTATTCAAGACACTTTTAGGGCTCAAAACACGTCAGTACTTGTGACCTAAAGCAGTTCAAAGCAACAAAAATCAGCAGTGCTGTGCCAAACAGAGTTTGCCTTAAAAACTTAAAAATTGCCAGAAACTAGTGACGTGCAGAAAGCAAACTTCATTTTGAATAAGGCATGAAGGGAAAGTGTGTGAATTGCCTGCTTATCTTAGTCTATTATTTCGAAAATTCTCTAAATGCATTTGAAACAAGAATTGAAAATGCACAGTTGTCTTGAATATTACAGTTTTCTTCCACATAATTTATTACATAATCTGTATTACTCTTTTACTACTGGATAGTGGTGTTTGCTTCCCAGAATAAATCTCAAATGAAACTACATGGACAGACCTTATGCTGGAGAGAACTTCCCTTGAAGAATTGAATTGCCCATGACTGGTGTCATTGTTGTCTGGGTGCAGCAGTGCGCTTTTAGGAATATATTAAAAACAAGCTATTTGAAGAAGTCTGTTTAGAAAAAAAGAAAATAAAAAAGTGCACTGGTTAAAAACTCTGCACTATATTTCATCTGTTTAATGTGGAGACTCTATAAAGCACAGAAGAGGTCATTTCCCCATGGGTGTTGGAACTGATCCTTTTTAAAATTTTTATCTGCTACTTATTTCTGGATCATCTAAACTTTCAAGTTTCTGTGAAGCTACAGGGCAAATTCTCCCCATTCCAGTAACTAGAAACCTTTGATAAATCAATCATTAGCTGCTTTTTTTGTGTGCTCTATTCTTCCTCCAAGTTCTACTGTGTAATACCACCTTTGCCATAAAGCCTTTCCCACTGAAATTTCTGGTTGAGATGAAGGAAAAAAAACCAAAGTTAAGGAAGAGCAGAAAGAAAGTTGCCAGACAAGCCCTCTCAAGTGACCTTTCAGTTTAAGGGAAACATTGCCATTTTAAGTACCCAGCTGTGAAAAGTATAGTGCACATAGATATCTAAACTAGATAGAGACTTGCTAGCTGGGGTATAGGTGGCAGTCTAGTTCCAGTTGTTCAGCTAGATGTCTTGCCATGACTTCAGGTAGCTTCACAGTTCTGTAAGTTATTACCCTGAGTTTTTTAAAATATTCTATCTTCTGTGTGCATCCTTACACGTCTTTGCCGTAATTGCTGTATTTCTAGGTACAAAGGAGTAGTCAAATTCAGCAAAACACAAGGAACAAACCTGGATGGTCACTAAAGCCAGCAGCATTCCCAGCTCTGGAGCTAACAGGTTGGATGACTGCCAGAGTTGCCTAGCCTAGACTGCATTGCATTTGGTACTGTGTATAGTGATGGGTAAAGCGTCAGGGTATTAGGATAGGTGGCAACGCCTTCTGTCAGGCTTCAGGTGGCTGCTTCTCCTCAACTGCAGCTGACAACCATGGGATCTGGCCTGACTCATGGCTCTTCTACTTCCAGCTATCAGGATATGCCAAAGGGCTGAGAATACAGAGAATTTTCAACCTAGGAAATACAACGTAGAAAAGGCAAAGTGTAGTTACTGCTCCAAGACCCCAGCTGAACACATGATTCTGTGTTAGACCCTTCTATGGATTTTTCATAAAGCTTGCAATGTTGGTGCATTTCCAGGCCAAAAAAATCTTTCCTTTTCATCTTTCTTCTCTTATAGAAGTATCTCCTTGCCTGTTTTGAGTTCTTAGCCATTTTATAGACTTCCTTACAAGACAATGTTTATCTACATGTTGTGCACATTTTGGATATGTATGTTTTTGGAGATTTTATTTTCTTGACTTCAATTTTATATTTGATATGTTTTTATGTAGCTTCTTTTTTAACTTTTGGAGTTAATGAAACTCAGATGTTAAACTCTACTATTGTATTTGAAAATGGCAATTCTACTTACTATCCTTTTTTAAATATTAGTTTGGATAAATTTAGAAAAAAAGAGAGACATTATTTAATGTACTTCTTTAAAATACCCAAAAGTAGAAAAAGGATTTAAAAGTACAAGTCCTTTCACTTTATTTTCTGCAGCTTTTTCCCTTTGGTGTGTGGCTTAGTGATTTGTTGTTTGTGGTTGTTTTGCTTTTTAAATCATCTGCTATATGTTTAATACATATTTTAAAAAAATGCTTAGAAAACAGCATTATCCACTTTAATGAGGACTTTAATTATTTAGATGTCTGTGATGTTGAAAAGGTACTAGATACTTCTGGATACCTCTGTTAATTCACTCAGCATTAAAATGCTGAAACTCATTTTGAGTCTTACTTGGCTGTTTGGTAGTTTTCTTCTTTTGCAAGTTCTAGTCATTTTAAGTTTTAATAGGTTTTTCAGTTTAGATTAAATAAAA
>JAVSBS010018722.1:0-14872 GCA_033124195.1 Coracias cyanogaster | reverse complement strand
TGCCAAGGACTAAAGAGAGACAGAATTCTAGGTAAAATTTGCAAAGCCCTTAACCATAGGTTTACATGCAGTCACTAAAATAACTACAGTGTGTGATGCAGGTATCTAGGCTACCTATATAATCAAGGAGAAATAAATATTTTTTAAAAGGAGTTACAGTGCATGTGGACCTGTCTCATATATGACAGGATCTGCTAAAACTTGTCCCAGTTTGTCATGAGCTGGTAGTACATTAGGAACAAACTTGCCCTACCTGTCAAATGTTTTAATTCCACAAAAAAAGGTGGTTGCAACCACTCAATCTAGCCAAAAGTTAATATATTTGGGCAAACAGCACTGATTTCCTTGGGCTTTGAATTGGATTCATATTATAACTGTTTCTCCAGGAAGGAAAGAAGGCATTAAGATTAAATGCTAATGCTTGGAGAAAAAAATACCAGATCTGCTAGAGTTTTTTCCCTAATGTGTAGGATTCATAATTCCCTTATGCAAATGCATTCTTCATATACTTCATCAATTCCATACAAATAAATTTCATAACCACTGCCAGCCCCCCAACCGTCCTGTTAGCTACGGAATGTGCTCAAATACCATTGTGGTAGCCACAGAATAAGAAACCTTATTAGGTTTTCTCTCATGTTTCCCACATACTCTCCTCAAAATATTAGAACACTGTTTTGCACAAAACTGATTTATTTATCTTTGTGCAAGTGTTTTTAGCATCTTACATCAAAGGAAAGTCTGTCCTACATATTGCTTTTATACCATAGGTTTATTGAACATTTTACTTCCCTTGTGCCTTTGAAAGCAAGAACCAAGCAAAAAGATTTAGTTCATGACGAAGAAATGTGCACGAGGTCAGAGAAACTTATTTTGTTTGCAATATGTTGCCCTTGGCCCGATGTGCAACTAGCAGTTATTATCAATGTACATTGCACAAAGAAATCTGAATTACTTTCTTTCTGCATTTTACATTCTGCTTGATTTCTCCCCTCTCTCCTCCACTGGAAACTGCTACCTTTCCCTTTGAATTCTAGATCCTCCAGCATTACTCTAGCTAGAATAAACCCTTCCGCAATGACTGCTACCTTGTTTACTTCAGGAGGCACTGGAGAAAGAAAAGATTGTTTCTCTGGCTGCTTCAGGGATGGTTCCTAGGAAATTATTGTGCCCTCCATGATCCAGAGTAAGGAAGGACAGTGCAGCATACTAAGGAGCATCAACATGCATAGATGTCCTTCTAGCTTCAACCTCCTCTTGGTACAATGTCATGACACAATGCAGCAGCGTGCACTGAAATTGAGGTCGTACTGAAAGCGGTAAGACTAGATAAGCGTGGTGTTACATCCACTGCTAGAGAAACCTTTATCCACATTAATCCCAGTGTCCTCAGTGATGACACACTTCTGACTTGTGTTTCTGCCCCATGGTCCCTTGTGCACCATAGATACGTCACCAAAATCATGTTTTCAAGAGTACAGTGCCAATTCTTCTAAAGATGACTATGTCTATATTAGCAAGTAGTACTGTGCAATAGGAGCAGATCTACAAAACAAAACAGTTGGTGCTGTGGATGCAGCACCCACACTATGTATACTTGTGGAGGCGACGGGGTGGGAAGGGTAGCTCAGACCAGCTCTTGCCTGGTCCTGTGGGGTGGCTGCCTCTAAGTGGTTGAATCACAGTAGAGGGGCTCCCTGGGCATTTCTTAAAGCTGAGTGTAGATCTGGAAGGAGTCAGGTTTGCATGTTTTGAGACAGCTTTACAAGGTGAACCGCAGCACGAGAAGTGGGGAGAGACTGGAGATTTATTGCAAAAGCATCCTCCCAGTATGATCCAAATATTAATATATAAGCACTTGCTGTCAGCCACCACTTCAGCACCAATACAGAAGGTAAGCTGAAGGTATGATCAGTTAGTACCAGCAGGTGAGTGCTGCTGGAAATTTGAGTCTCACCTAGTAGCTTAGATGGTCAGGAAAACTTAATCATAATTGCAGCATTGGCTATCTGAACATGCAGCCCTGAAATCTTAAGAATCTGGTCTGCAAAAGTTCTGGTTCAGCTGCTTATTTGTCATTGGAGTGACGTGATTTACTGATACCAGCTCTTAGACTTTGATTGCAAATCTTGTGGGTTCAGCATCCTCCATAAACTCTAGGTCCAAGAGTCATGGGACAAGAAGAACCTCTTCCTCACTTGTGAAACAAGTTTCAAAGCATACAGTTTTAAGGGTGCTTGTAAGCCATTCCCATGACTTGCAATTTTGAACAATTTATCAACATCTGCTTTTGTGCCATGCCTGACTTTCCATCTGATAAGGACCTTACTAAAGAGGGCTAAAATAGGAACACTATTAGGAAAGGGTTGAATAATGTTGCACTTCCCCACCATTAAACAGGAAGGATGAAGTAAACATTGCTTTTGTTCTTTTTAGGAAGCAGACCTGCTGAAAGCAAAGGTTTCTTTGATAAAATCATATTTCTTTGAAAAGAATGTACAGGGCTTGTTTTCCATGTATGCCACTGAATAAACCAACAGTAGATCTGTTTCCTTGACCACAGCTTGCAGCCTGATTGTGCACTCGCTCCACAACCTCTCTGTAAACTCATCTTGGATCTTTCAGATTTCTATCATTTTCTGTCTTCAATCTGAAATTTGCAAAAGTAAGTAGAGAATGCCAACATCTATCCACACATTTACATACCTGCACAAGTAGTACACAATGCCATGTTAATTCCTGACTGGCTTGACACTTGCATTTGTATTTAATTGTTACATGCGACTGAGTTTTGATGTAAAAGGTGGAGTTGTTTTGTAAAGGAGCTTATCTCTTTCTGTTCTTTTAAATAGAAAAAAAAACCAGTCATGCTCACTTGCTTTGATATATTTTTCACAGTAAACAAAATGAAACTCAAAATGTGAAGGCATCCCTTCAGGTGTTTGAACGAAGGTTTGAAGGAGGTTTGTAATATGAATCAAATTTAAACAAGTACTAAGACTGTGAAAATATCAAAATGAAGTAGTTTTGGCAGAAAGTGAAAGTTGAACAGCTTTCATTTAGCACAAGAAGTCCCTAACCAATACTTTGAAATGGTTTGCTAGATAGCACGTCTGCTTCACTCAGCGGAGAAGACAGATTTTTATTGAATAACGCAATCTCTTGATTTTTTTTTTTTTCTTTTTACATTCTTAAGCCCTCTCCATGCTTTGTTTCACCCAAATCAGGATGTCCAAGGACTATTTTTTTTTAATCTGTACTTGGAAAAATAACACAGCAGCTCAGCCTACAAGGGAAGCATTAGATGGTGCTTGAATCCTGTAAACTCCCACCTCAAAAGCCCAGCCTATTATATTATAATACACACAACTTGCAACTAGAGGTCTAGCTTTCTGTGCCAGAGGAATAATTCAATTATTTCATTTACTAAAATGCTGTTACCTCACTTTGCCAGTTAGCATAACTCTAGGCTTGACCTACAAAATCATTAATCTTTTAACATACATGTTAATATCTTTCATAATACATCAGCTGTCTTCTCTGCACAACCACCTTCCCCCTCATCAACTTTGTGCCAAAATACAAAACTAATTTTAAAACCAGAAACTTTCATTTAAAAATGCAATGCTAGAAATCTCCTGAGGATTCACGTGTCAGGGAAGAATATAATTTAAAACAAGGAGCTAAAGTGTGGCAGGTTGAACACATGTACTTTAACACAATGTCTGCAATTTGTAATTCAAAATGGTTCAATATAAAACAAGCAGCTCTTGTACTGTGGCACAGGTTATGCAGTAGAAGGGACTGTGAATATAAAGTCAAAAGAATTGATGTCTCAGAAGAACTTGAGGGCAGAGAGGGATAGGGAATGTAAAAATTTACAGGACAATGTCCTACTAATAGAAAGTTTTGGTAAATATATATTTCTCAAACCTTTCCGAGTATTATCTGAAATGGAGGTTAAATAAAATACAATGTTGTGATGGCAAGTGATCCAGAAAAGGAGAGTCAGATTCCATAGCAGGATAAGTTAAATCCAAATGGAGAGATGAGTAGATAGCTCCTCTGCTTCTGTTGCAACATGCCAGTAATAAGCACCCAACTGTAGCACATCCGTGCCATTTTCAGACTGGAAATACCAACTAAAATTACGCCAGCTCAAAGTAAGGGCCCAAGATTTGGGGGTTTTCCACATCCATCTGTGGAGACTCACCCTTAATTTGGCAGAAATCAGTAATGAACCTGATAGCAGCTCTCAGGCAAATTGTATCCTTTTTAAAAATCCTGTCTTCTGCATTATTTATTGCTAAGACAGCTCTCTAGCTGGTTGACCTTCTAACTTTTAGAAGCTTGTAGCTGCTTAAATGGAGCACAGGGTACAATTCATTTCTGTCCTGATTTCATAGCTGGTGGCTCAAGGCTTGCCAGCACTGCAGGTGATGCTAAACTTTGCCATCTCAGGGAGGAGATGGCTGAGAGTAGGTCAGGGACTGCTGAAGCCTGTAAAGTTACTTATGTTTGTATCACTTGCTATTCTACCAATAGCCACCACCCCACATGACCAACCATCTCTTTTCATACCAGCAGCAGTCAGCCTGGCTTTCCAGGAGCTAGCAAAGGCAGTAAGGCCATGCCACTCCCTAGGGCATATCATTGCATTTTTCCTGGGTGACAACAAAAGAAGTGCAGATTTTGTTTGTATATGTCATATTTACTTTCAGTAGAACAAAAGGATGGCCTTGAAAAATCTCTAATAGTGAGCTAAGACTCTTAACACCAAAAGTCTTGTTATCCACTGGTAAAGAAATACAACTGGCACTCATCCAGTACCTGCTACCTTTGATAGCGTGACTGTGGATGATGAGTGACTTTTGTCTTTTATCCTAAGAGCTTTAAGCAGTACATATCACTAATACCACTGTATGTACAGTTAAGCTTTCTCTATTACTCTTCAATCCTCTTCTTAGGTTGTGACACTAAATATTTTTTTATCTGAGAGAGAGAAAAGTAATCTGTTTTGCATTTAAATTAAGTGGCAAATGTTCAAAATTAAGCCATATAAATCTTGAAAGATAAACTCTTACATAACAGTTTTCAGTAAGGTACAAAGATTGCACAAAGCTACTTCTGAATGCCCATGACTGATGGTACAGCCCAACCACACCTCCACTGTAGTACAGCCAAGTGCCATGGCACAGAAACACAGTGGGCAACAGTGAGGTGGCATTGGAAGGATTATTGATGCAAAATTATTAGTAGTAGTTACAAGATCATTTTTGTTTTCAGAGAACCATGAGGATGAAGTCCTGGCTGCAGGGAATGCCAGAGCAAATTCCCTGTCCCACCATCCCAGCCAGGAGCAGGGCAGCCGAGGGCACTAGGGCAGTCCCTGTGCATTGGACGCATCCCTGGGGATGCAGACAGGCAGAGGCTGGGATGACGCATGAGCCCACAGATGGGACCAGTCTGTCAGGGCTCATGGCTGAGCCCAGCAGGGCTGTGGGGAGCTGGAGCCTGGCCCTGCTGCAGCACTGCTAGGGCAGGGGCTGGCGTGCGGTCCTGGGCCATGAGCAGGCGGGGGGAGAATTGTTACAGGAGATGACAAAGCCAAAATAAGGGCAGGACAGGAGGGACTCTTAACAACCTCCACTGATTGTGCTGCCGCTGCAGCAATGGTTGAGCCAGAGGAGGATTGAGAGGGAAGCCGTGACTGCTGGTAGATGTGGAGGCTGTAAGGAGCAGGAACCACTGAGGAGAAGGGGCAGCAAGACTGAGTTTGTCTCACACCGCTTGACGTGTCTCTCCTACAAACTTGTGATCAAGCTCGCAAGTCAGGCAACTGTTCTTACACAGAGAGGCTGCAAGTCAAATACCATTGCCAAGAAAAGAGCTTTCGAAGCACCGTGGGATTTAACTTCCTTAATCATGTGGGAACTTTTGAAAATGTAATCCTAAAGATCTTTTTGTATATCATGTAGTCCAACCAAAATTTTAGAGTAAGCATGTTTTTTTTTCATTGGCTTCAAGGGGCTATGAACCACACAGATTATTTTTTCTTAAAATGTTTATATCAGTAAATCAAGGCCCTTAAAATGGTCATATGTTTCCAGTTATCCTTCCAGAGGTGATTTCCCCCCCTTTTCAGGTATTTTTTGTGTGGCTGTGTTACATTTGTGGTGACTTAGAAAATCAGTAACAATCAAGAAAGTGAAGCTTTGTTGTGTTATGTTTGCTCATTTAAAAACTCTTAAATGTTAAAAGTTACTGAGCTGAATATTCTTTTCCTTAAATATTTCATAGCAGATACAGTGGCTAAGATTATGGAAAATGAACATTTGATCTTTTAAAGAGAGTTGTTAGACAAATCCTGCTGAAATTACATGGAATTATTTCTTTTTCTTCATCCCAGGTAGCTTGGTCAAGGCAACCCACTGAGCACTTTATTCTGCACAAAGTCATGTTCAAAACATAGTTATTTTTGGACTGTATTTGCCTGAAACAGCAACATGGTAATCTAACCACTGAGTTGAAAGAGTGAAGTAGCATGATGTTTGTTGTGCTTTTACTAGAGCAGTTCCAAGGGCCCAGTGGAGAAGATGAGGAAAATTAATCCTGGTAGCTGATGAGAGACATCCTCAGACAAATTAAAATTTAATGAGTAGCATGTGCTATGCAGAGACTGAGGAGACATCATTCAGGTTGCTTTTCTTCCTAGCCTATAGACCAGCCCCAGTACTTGCAGGGATTAAAGTAAGGGTTTATCTAATGTGCAAAATGGAGAGTGCAGAGATTCCCAAGCTATTTCCAGATGGCTGCATCTGTGCAATATAGTGCAGCATTGGATAGAGAGACAGTTCAGGGTTTAAAGTGGCTTCACCATGTCTGCCTGTGCCAAAGTTCATTACACACTCCCTGTTCTTTGCTAGCCCAGATCCTCTGCCCCACACTCCAGTGCACAGCCTAGCTATGGCTTTTGCAAAACACAAAGGAGAGGGAGAGGTGCAGGTTTCTCTGATTTGACTCGGTACAGCAGAGCCTCTTTTCCTCAAGTGATGCTGAGCAATGTCCTCCTCCTTTTAGGAGCTGTGCCACTCGCTAGGCAGATAGGAAAGCAGTGAGATCCTTGTTGCTACAGATCATGCAGTAGTATGCACACTTACCCATTCCAGCAGCACTTTATGCTGCCTCTGGCTAATTCTTTTCCTGCCCCAATGTCTGTATCAGTGTTCTGCAGGGTGATGTATACTGTAGGTTACATGGTATTGGCTTCTTGCAGAAATTATGTTTGCTAAAAAGAGGTATATACATCTATTCTCTGACTTTTGGCACATGTGTTTGTTGGTATGTGCAAACCATGTCACTGTCATCTGCTTGCAATCATCTGAATATGTAAGCTACGTATATTGTTGTTACAAATGGGTGATTCAGATTGCTGAAAGGACCACTGTCAAAGGAGTTAGCAAAAGTGATTTTAATATAATGTTATAAAAGCGCGACTTTAAAAAGTTCAATGCTAAGCTTCACTCTATTACTGTACCTCACAGTCATTTGAACAATGATTCAAAACTATTAAGGCACAAATCAAAGTTGCTATATGTGGTGGGTTAACCTTGGCTGAGTGCCAGGTACCCAGCAAGCCACTCTATCACCCCCCCTTTCCTTCCCCTCTCCCTCCTCAGCAGAACAAAAAGAAAGGGAAGGAAAATAAGATGAGAAACAAAAAGCAGTTTAATAATAATAGAAGCAAAGCTAAGCAAATCCACGCAGGGAAGCAAAGGAAAACAAAGTTATTCTCTACTTCCCATCAGTAGGAGATGTTTGGCCACTCCCTGGGAAGCAGGGCTCCAAGACGCATAGCAGTTGCTCTGGAGGACAACGGAAGCCCCCCCCCACACACTTTCTCCCTAGCTTTATAGCTGAGCTGATGTCATACGGTATGGAATATCCCTTTGGTCAGTTTGGGTCAGCTGTCCTGGTTGTGTCCCCTCCCAAGATCTCGCCCACCCCACCCCACTGCGGGGTGAATGTTGGGAAAAGCCTTGGTGCTGTGCGAGCACTGCTCAGCAGTAGTCACAACAGGGGTGTGTTATCAACACCCTTCTAGCTCCCAGCATAAAACACTGCTGCTATGTGGAAAACCAGCTCAGCCAGACCCACTACAGTCTCTCCTTCCGATGTTCTCAATTTTACTGTTTTTAAACTTGATCCCGTCACTGAGATCAAGGCTGCAGCACGGTTACATGTTCACCCAGGTACACTGAACTGAGACCTCTCACCACAGGTCTTCATCTCTGAATAAAAGCTCGAGCATCAAAACATACTGGAATGCTAACAATGCAACAAATCCTCACATAACTTTATTGTAAATGAGGATTAGCCTATCCTGGCAGCTACCTTTACTTGCCAGCAGATGCTGGCAGAACACTTTTTCCCTGGGGAGGTTTCTCTCCATCTGCAGTTTTAAATAGCTTTGGATTCCTCTTTTGATCCATTTATCAGCAAAGGTCAAAAGCTAATTTTTTAAATTAAGGTTTCAAATCAGCATCCCAGTAGGCAAAAGAGGAAGTTATCAAGAATTCCTCCTCCAAACAGAGGGACCTTATCACTGAGCAGAAGGTATGCATACTCACATGTCCTTAGTGTCTCTCACACTAGTTTATTGGTTGTTTTGTCCAACCAGTGACATAACTTCTTCATAACAGAATATGAATAACTGATTCTTTGTCCTTCTCAGCTATTCATATTCTCAAGGCGCACACATACCTCTAAACCTAGCTGTAACCCTTAGCCTGGACACTCTTGTGCCAGGCTCTTATGTAAGACATGGATGAATCTTTCCCCCTCCTCACCTAGCATCTTCCTGAAGGACAAACACTATCATTGTGAGTTCTGTGTTGGACTCTGGGCTGGGGTTACATGCTAAACATGGATTTGTCCTGTTGTGGAGCTAATGACAACCAACCTTAGAAGATGGTTCAGTTGAGTCAAGATAGGACAAGTAAGAAAATTACTGTGAAAACGTTCTTCCTTATACCTTTTACCTCCTTACTACTTCCTTATTTGAGAGGCATTATAAATTTCAAGGTGAGCTGTTTCTTCTCCTTCCAGATAAACATCAAGGTAAATTTACAGCTTTGGCATGAGCTATAGCATTTACATGCATATATTACAACATCAGCTGTGTTGTGACTGTGATCACTGATTCTGTGTTTATAACATTCTAGCTGACAGATAATAAGATTGATCAGATTGGAAAGATATTGTGCCCTTAGTCTGTTTTTTGCAAGAAAATGATACATTAGATACGTGACACACTATGTTTTGCATTGATGTCTCAGCACAGTTGCATATTTTCAGTGTTATCGTTAGCTAAGCAGCCTTTGCAGTATGTCATTATTTACACTCATGCAATATCTTCAAAGGTAGCATCCAAGAGCAGATGACAGACATTCTAGCCATGTAATAAAAGCCTCTAGCCTATGATAAGCATATAAAAGGAAATGCTCTTAAGAAGGCTGTCAGGTCCTTGCCCTTCTGGAGCCTGAGAGCCACATGGAACCCAGTGGAGTCAATGGAAATGTTTTCATTCACTTCAGTGAGCTTTGGGTTAGTACTTCAAGTTTCTGTAGCAGTCCGGATCCGCCACTGTCCAAATGCTAATGAGATGAGTTGAACAATGCCCTTAGAAGCTAGAAAGACAGAAGATATTGTTTCATCCATCCATTCCTGAGAAGGGTGAAGGGCCATGATGGAGGAATGTAAAGAGATACCACATAGTGTCTCAAGATGAGAAATGAAAATGCTCGTTATACTCTTTAAAAATCCAGAGGGGTTTAGATAGGTGAGTTTCTATTGGCTCCCTCATAATTCCTCTTAAGAATAAATCCATAAGAGGAATTAGAAAGGAGATAATGACTGAGGTTGATATACATTTGCTGAAACTTCTTTCCTGTCTATCAGGACCATGCCTATAGGCTTTTAAGCATTTCAGTGCCACTCCTTAAGTGGAAAACCACCAATGAATACTTAAAAGTAGCTAAAGTGATCACAGCTGATCACTTTAAAGTCTAAAAACCCCCTATTTTCCCACAATGCTAACCGATTGCCACAGCAAATTCTGAATAATAAAGATATAAAAATGCATTCGAAACTAATTAGGCGTATTTTTCGAAGAAATGTTCCTCTAGCAGTATTAAAAATAAAGGTGTGGGTACAACTGAGCCTTGTAAAATTGCTACAAAAAATGTTTGTGGGAGGATATACTTAGGAATAGTATTTCCTAAGCACCCACTCTTGGCCTCTATCATGTATAGTGGCTTAGATTAAGTAGTTGTCTTGGTTTTCAGTGTGAACCTAAAACTGTCTCCTACTGGGCCAAACAGTGCATTTTAAAGGTTGTGTCAGGTAGGGAGAGAGAAAACAAAGAAGACAGAACAAAGACATAAACAGATCTGTTGTGCGTTAGATGGAGATGTCTCACAGACACATGTATTTCATGTTACTCATTTGCAAAAGAAAAAGAAATTATGTAAAAAGATAGCAAAAAACAGCCTACTGGAAGTAACAAAACTTAACTAGAATTAACATTAGGCTTAAGGTAAATAGTTCCATATGTCTAGATTTGGTAAGGTTTTGTCCATTATGTTGTCATTTGCCAAGATTGTATGTCTTGGAATGCATATATTGTTTATATCTTGGAAAAATTTCAAATTGCCATGTCCCTCCTCCCAACAGGAAAGCTTGGATGGAAGAAGTTTCTCACTGCTCCCATGTTAAAACTTACTGTGTAAAAATAGAAAAACATCATGACACTTAGTAACATTGTGAACTCTCAAAACATTTTCTAACAGGAAAAGAAAGGACACTTGAGAAAATACTTCAGACTATTAGAACATGAAGTATTGTTGATACCAAAATCTTTCTTATTTATCTGTACACTCTCAAACAATTTTTTTTCCAATATATTGTATATCTTACAGCATATTTTACAAACAATATGCACATTCTTTGTCAAAATTTCAAGGAAGTGAACTCATACATTGCATTTTTGAGCAAGATGTGATCAAGATATCTTAATTTAACACAAGAATGACTGGATGAAATTCTGATATTATTACACTTCATGCTCGAATGGATTAATCTTGTCATTCTTTTTTGCTATAAAATGTATTAACTGATTACATTTCATACTTCAGGTTTAGCTGGAATATGACAGATTTCACACCAAAAAAATTAATTTGGAAATTTAAATGTATAGAGTCTAACATACTCTATTGAAAATCAGTAAAGCTACATGAGGATTTTAAGGGCACTGTTTTAGTTCCAACTAGTACCTTAATTCCTTAACAAATATCAAGAAATGAAATTCCTACTAAAGGGAAAACAACTGCTTATTTCAATGCAATCAGAATCACACTGCATCTGCTGAATTTGGTTGTGCACTTGTATGTGTATTTTCTTGTCCATAAAATAGTCATATTTCTACTTTTTTCCCTCTGCGCCTTCTAATATTTTGTATAATAAAATCAGTTGCATCTTCTAGACCACTTCTTACATTGTAAGCTCATAAGTAAAGTATTTTCACCAGTCCCTGGTTAGTATCAGCACTGAAATACCCATTTTTCAAAGACATTTAATTAAGAAACAAAATATTTTTCCCCAGAATAATTTGTTGCCCTCCTTAACAGGCTTAGGACCATAATTACAAACATAATGACTTGATATCTCTTTGTGCATTAATTTGTCCTCATTTTGTGACTTATCATCAAGGTTTTTGCCATCATTCTGTCACGTCCCACCTGTGGGAAGAGGAAGGGGTGACTAAGATTCACAAATCCCCTCAGTGCGGATTAAGGTCTGTATATAAACATCAACTTTAATGGGAGATTTCTCTAGACAACTATTTTGTAAGTATTGGCCCTCTCACAATTTTATTTACCTGAACTATGCAGCTTTGTGTAAAATCAAGGTAGGCCTTGCATCACCGAACTTTAAGAGAGGAGAGAGGAAGAGAGATAAAGAGAAAAAAGGAGGAAGGAAAGAGAGATAGAGATATCACCAATCCTGGATCCAGCATTGGACCTGCTGCCATGGTTCAGCTAGAATAGGGTTAATTTTCACAAGAACTTAGGAGGGAGCCATAGCTAGGATAGACAACTGAACCAGACAACAGGTTACTCAACACCACGCTGACATCCTGTCCACGACACCTGGAACGTGCAGTCTGAGCCAGGGGTTGTCGTGTTTGTTTCAGCTCTCATGGTCTGTATGGTTTATGTCACTTGTTTTGAATACTGTTTCATCACTGTTATTGTTACTGATGTTCTTCTTACTGTTCCTTTTGTCTTTGTTGTATTAAATTCTCCTTATCTCAATCAGTGAGGTTTGTAGTTTCCTCCCTCTCCCCTCCCATCCAGGGGTGGGGGGCACTGGGTGAGTGGCCACGTGGTGCTCTGCTCCCAGCAAGGTCTAAACCACAACACCTCCCAATGGGGGTATTAGGTACAGAGCATGAGTCCCGTGCTGACTCAGACATGCCCCTGTTTATTACCCCCAGTACCTCTAGAAGCTTCTCTCGTTGCCCAGTTCCTTGGGAACTGTCTCTGATTGGGTCTGGCTCTTGGAGTGTTAGAGACACCAGTATGTTTCCATGGCATGGCAAGTCAAGAGAAGTAACGCCAGGTCCCTCTCTGTGACTTTCATTTTGTCCTTCTCTTGGGGCCTTATCCGAGTTGACAGTAAGGTCACTTGGGGCTCGTCTCTTACACATTCCAAGTGAAATAATTTTTAAAGCCATATAATTTTCTCTTGCTCTTCTAGTGACCTTGAAAATTTCCCTTTAAGTCTCAAAATAAATTGTCCTTTACATTATTGATACTCAGTCAAACATCTGCTTTGAATACTGTCTTTACACACCTAATAAGAGTTTCTGGTCATTGTTTGTTTACATATTCCATTCAGAACAGCAAAACATACTGGACATTAAAATTTACTTTAACACCCTGTGGGAAACTGACCCACTATTTCGAAATGTCTTTCTAAGTCAGCTAAAAAGAGCTACAACTTCCATGAATCATTGAGAAGTCCTCCAGAAGCCGGAAGTTGTAGGGACGCGACAAGGTATAAAAACTCGAAAGAATACAAAAACTCCCTCTTTTTGCAGTGCTGTGCAGAGAGGAAGGCATCGCTGCCACCAAGCCCCCCCCCCCGCCGGCCCTGGGCCACGCGGCCGGGGTGAGGAGGGGGAAAACTGCTAGAGAGCCCACATTGAGCTGCTGCCTCCCGCTGCTTTAAGAATCCAAGCACTTCCTGCTGCTCTAAGAATCTGGGCGCCTCCCGCTGCCGGAGAGGGAGGAAGGGGGAAGTTGAACGGAGCTGCTGCCAGCGCAGGAGCCAGACACCCCCCCCGTGCCACCGCTGGCCGCTGCTGGAACTGCGCCAAGTCCAAACGCCGAAAGGTTCCAAGCCAAGGGAGGAGTCGGAAGCCACCACAGGAGAGCTGGCACCAAGCTGCCTCCTCCCGCCTTAAAGAAACTATGGCAAAAAGCCACTGAGAACCCACACCACTGCTGAGTCACGAGCTGCATGCCGCTGCCGAAAAAATTGCAGCCAAAAGCTGCCATCATCGTCGCCATCAGAGAGAGACTCTGTGCTGAAAATCTGGCAAGTCGCCATCATCATCGGAACCGCCCAAGTCTGCTGTCCAAGTGTCGTCGACCCAAACATCGCCACACGCTGGAAAAGGGTAGAAACTGACATATACACACACGCATGCACCACACCACACCAGGTTGACTAAGGGGCAGTGAGTGGGTGGGCGTGGTGTCCTTTGATACTGTAATATTTCCATAGAGTAAATATGTTTTCATTTGAATATATTTAGTAATAAACTTGTTGAATACTTGTTGGTCTCTGTAATTGCCTACGAGCCTGGTGGAGGGGAGGTATCTCACTTTGCCCTTGATCCCCTTTCCCTTTGGGAAGCGGCATGGACGCTTGCGCCTGGACCACGACACACCCAAATGCTGCAAACTGTTGGTCATCTGTCCATGGATTATAGCTAAGTTAGTATATACTTTCTTTAGCCATGAATTTGGAAGATGAGTAACCAAAATGCTACTTTGAGCAATGAGTCATATCCACAGGACTATTTATTCTCTAGGCCACAAACTTTCTATTCATCTACATATGATAGACAGCAAAACCTGACATGAAACCCTATCATAATTCAAGACAGGAATTCTTCCTTAGGAAGGACCTTCCTCTTAAAAATCGGACATAGCAGCAACACATGTCCAGCCAGTGCAACTGTAACACAAATATGCTGTTCTACTCTTGTTGCACATATAGTTATTTGGGAATTTGATTGGAAGTCAAGTATAAGTCATTCAGGTTACAAGCTCCTCCCTGCTGTGACTGCTATGTGGACAACTTTGTTTCCATTTGCATCTTGCAGGAAGACAACAGACTGTGGTGGGTTTGACTTTGGCCAGCAGACAGACCCCTACCCAGTTGCTCTCCCACTCCCCCTCCTCAACAGGATAAGGGGAAAACATAAGATGGAAAGCTTGTGGGTCAAAATAGAGATAAGGACATAACTTTCCAATTACCATCATGAGCAAAACAGACTCAGCTTGTGAAAAATTACTTTTTTTTCCAACAAAAAATGTAGTAGGATCATGAGAAACAAAGACAATGTCGCGGTCCAGGCGCCAGCGTCCGTACCACCTCCCAAAGGGGAAGAGGATCGAGGGCAAGGCGAGATACTACCCCAACAAGCTCGTAGGCAGCCACGAAGATTGATGAGTATTTAACAAGTTTATTACCAGATATATTCAAACAAAACCTTATTTACTCTATGGAGATATTACGA
>JAVSBS010018720.1:87602-106545 GCA_033124195.1 Coracias cyanogaster | reverse complement strand
CCCCAGGTCTCTCAACCTTTCCTCATCAGGCAGCTGTTCCAGTCCCCTCATCATCCTCGTAGCCTCCACTGGACTCTTTCCAGTAGATCTCTGTCCCTCTTGCACTGGGGAGCCCAGAACTGAATGCAGGACTCCAGGTGACGTCTCATTAGGGCAGAGTAGAGTAACGTGTTCTGCATCACTCTCTGTACTTTTGTCTCCATCCTCAGCCTCACAAATGTCCTCTTTTTTTTTTAATTTCTATGGCAAAATGGCTAAAAGTGAGGATCTAGCTTTTGTCTTTCAATGGCTTGGACATCCCTTGGTTTCTGGTACTAGCACTTTGCTATGGAGATAGATAAATGGTGGGGTGGCACCTATACACGGATGCTTGGGCAGTGTCTGTTTATGCTATATTGTTTTAATTTGTGAAAATGAAAGTTTATATATATGTATTTATATACATGTGTGTGTTATGGACTGACAGACAGTGATTTCTTCTGAAAAGTAATTGTAGGGTCGATATAAAGACATCTGTTTGCAGAGAAATGTCTAAATTGCAAAAAAAAATGTATCAGATTATCATGATGAGTGAATAATTTTGACTAAATACTTTCTTCAGTGATACCACATTGATTTAAAGCGACCGTGCCCTGAGTGTCTCAGAAACCAAGAAAATGGTTGTGCAAGATTTCGCCACTAACTTGTAATTCTTTTCATGCTTTCGGTCGGTGCTTTGTATTGTAATTCCCAGATGGGTCATTTCAGCGCATGCTTAATTGTAAGCAGTTATCGGTGGACTGTTCTGCTGAAGATGGCTAGATTTGAAAATTGAGCATGTGCCTTAGTACTTCATGGATGAATTCTGTATTATTAGGAGATGCAAACCTCTTAAGGATTCAATTAAACGTCAATTAAACTTTGCTGAAAACTCAAACCTGTGTAAGCAGATAGGAATCTGGATGTAAGAAGAAAAGTTGAACAAGACCTGTGCAATCTGTTTTCCTCAGACAGTGTTCAGCACAGATTTGCTGTAAAAACTGTGTACACAAGTCTTGCTATTTAGATCCCTGTTCAGTGATTTTTTTTCTTATACCCTGCACACCAAACATAAAAATTGTGGGGTTTTTAACCTTAAACTTTTATTAAACATGAACAACCCTAAATGCCCTCTATACAAAAGCTCAAAGTAAGGTTCAGAATGTCTATTAACCAGGTGGGAATATATAATGATATCAAAGTGCACCTATTTTCCTCAAAGGCAGAAGAAAATTTCCTGTATCCTTAGCTGCGTACTGAAGCCACATGTAGCTGGGACAAAGGGAAAAAGGAACAATTCTGGTTTCAGGCATGTGGGCCGAAGCAATATTTGGCATCCTCCATAGGCTACTGCCTGTATCTAACCTCGATCAGTTGTGTCCTCCTTGATTTACACCAGGCACCATATTTAGAGCTTCACAGGCATCCACAAAGCAGTCTAATTATTCCACGTGAATCACTTTTGGACATTTTATGTTACTATCAGAAGTGTCCGTGCAAGATATTTCTGTTGCCGGTTGAGCTCTTCTGCTCAGCACCTCTGGTAGGGCTGTGTGAATGGATGTACAGCTCCATGAGGCACATGTCACAAGCAGAGTTTGACAGGAACCTTTTGTGAAGTTGTTTTCTTAGGATGAAACTTTTTGTAAGAGTGAGTAGGCTTCAATGCCACTTTTGGAAGTTTTCTCATGTACAAGATGGATATCCACAAGAGGCAGGAAATGAAATATCAGGCCATGTGTTCAACTTGTTCTTCTACAGCACAGGTGAATACTTAACGTTACTTAACACACGTAATTGATTCTTGTTTGGTGGCTTAGAAGATGTGTTAGACTTGGCCCTTCTTAATCTAAAGTGGGGTTAGTCACTTTGATTATTTCTAATTCTTTCCCACTCTCAAAATCTTTTCCCTGGATTACCTTTGGGAAAGTGCCAAAAAAAAAAAAAAAAAAAAAAAAAATCAGTGAAACAATGAAAACATGTTTGACATTTCATAAAATAGGAAAAATATTTTGTGTTCCTTCTTTGAAATTCTGGCCTCGACACTGTTTTCTCTTGTGACTCCTGGCAATCTTCCTTGTCTCTGGCTCCCCAAGCATAAAGTAATGATCAAAAATGTGTGTGGGGGGGGTTCATAAGGGAGATGTAATGATAGACAAGATAACTTGCCAGCCTTTTGAGACAGTCAGAGATTCCATGGCTGTAGTATAAGACTTAGGAAGCAAATATTTATTCAGAGCTCAGTGCGTGGTTTGGATGATGTATAATATGTAAGGTGAAGGTCATACGGTGAGCGATGAGCATGAGAGGATATACATAAAAAGTGAAGAGCTGGCTATCCCCTACATCCTATCCACTGTTTCTGTTGACTGAAGCAAGGCCTTGTGGAAATAAGGGAAAAAAAAACCCCAACAACTGCACCGGCACGTTTTTGAAGAGAGGCAAAAATAGATTTTGTTCATTCTAAGAAATTTGCCTTTGCAACATTAGGAAAAAATGTTTTCTGTGATGACTGTCTTGGTTCTGTGAAGTAACAAAAGACATGTTTTCTGTGCCTTTTAAGCACTGTTCCTCCGCCCCAATGGTGAAACTTCCCTCAAAGAAAACTAATAATTTTCCCACTCCAGTCAAAAGGAGGGGTGTATAACGAGTGAGTCCTACAGAAAAGATGCTTGGGCTCCTCCTCTGCCTGTGTTGTCAGCTCTTGGCAACCAGAGCATACTTTGTTCGTGATATGAACTTGCCTCTCAACATAGTGGCTGTGGTTATCTGCTACTTTTGTCCCATGTGGAAAATATAGCTGCAAATGTAGCAATGCACAAGAAAGGGTAAAGTTTAAATAGTTTGCAACTCAGCTAGAGAGAAATGCATCAGCCAAGAGAACCCATTTCAGTAGCATCAGGGCCAGATTTCAGTATTCAGTTATTCACAGAATCATAGAATCATTCAGGTTGGAAAAGACCCTTGGGATCATCAAGTCCGACCATCAACCCTACTCTACAAAGTTCTCCCCTAAACCATATCCCCCAACACCACATCTAAACCACCCTGAAACACCTCCAGGGATGGTGACACGACCACCTCCCTGGGCAGCCTATGCCGGTAGCTGACTACTCTTTCTGTGAACAATTTTTTCCTGATGTCCAGTCTAAACCTCCCCTGGTGCAACTTGAAGCCATTCCCCCTTTTTCTGTCGCTAACAACCTGTGAGAAGAGACCAGCACCAATATCTCTACAATGTCCTTTCAGGTAGTTGTAGAAACTGAAGAGGTCTCCCCTTGGCCTCCTTCCTCACACTAAACAATTCCAGCTCCTTCAATTAGTCTTCATCACATCTTCATTATTAGGCATCTTGGAACAAAACAAAAAGATTGCACAGATTTCTTGTAGCCACAAAGTTGTTTCTTAACTTTCTCTGCAATTACTGTAGCTTTAGCCCCGACCCCGACAGCAATTAACACATCAGCTCATTTTAACCATTTTCACTTTGTTGTTTTAGAGTCTGCGAGGCAGTCTCAGCAGACAAAACCCTGACTGACAGATATTGACACCTTTATGAGAATCTTACGATTTGGTCTCCTTTCTCTGCAGGTTCAGCTCCTTTGTCATTCTTAGCTCTGCGCACATCTGGCTTTTCCCTTTTTCCAGCTGCCGTGGTCTGCTGAGTTGGTGGCTCTGTCTAGATCATCCTTTTGATCATATGCCTCACAGAGCCAATAGATATACATTTCCGCTGGTGATTCACTCTGTGCATGTCTGACTTCAAGCATTTTATGGTTATTTTATTCAGAAGACTGCAGCGATGATTGCCATGTTAATGTTCTCATCCGGATAGTAATACAGCAGGTGACTGCAGGTAATTAATCATCAAAGCCTTTACTCTTTTTATAACAGAGGAGCTTTTTAACACTGTGCAAGAGTCATAACCTGCAAAGCCCTCAAGTGTTGGGAGAATCTGACAGAAATAGCTAAGCTTTTACAGAAAATGGTGTCAAATGTTGACACTATGATCTTAGGAATTTATAGGATCCGAGTGTGCGTGCATGAATGCGTGTGCTAATTGCTGTAAAGCCATTTCTTCCTACCACAAGTTTTATAGATGTAATTTCCATTAAAAATATAGAAAATGTCATGTCATATCCCCCGATGTAACAGTGTGTGTTACTTTTGGTAACTCTTACTCTTCCTTGCAGATAAATTAGTCTTTCAGCTGCATAAGTACATGTTTTCTGTTGGAAGAACGGTGTACAAGCAGCCATCTTTTTCACTGGCGTCTTTAAAGGCCATTAATGCCCCTCCAACCAACCTTTCATAGCACTTAATAAGAATATTAATGACACACAGCTAACAGTACTGCCAAGCAGTCAATGTTTGGACATTAGCTAATATCTTCCATTACATACCGTATGATTAATTTACTATGACTGCAGTTAGAAGAATGAGCAGAAACATGTCACATATAAAAATTTATTTTGAACTTTAAGCGCTACGAAACATATTTAAAATGGCATTGTACTATGAGTGAAATGTTTATGACTGTGTATTATAGTCAATAGAGACATCTAGAATAGCCCTTTACCGTGTCTTCCAATCATCGTATTGGTCAATTAATATTGGTAAAGGAGTCTGAAAGTCTACAGCATCTGAGCATCCAGAGAAACCAGTGTTATAAAACGTGTGGAGTAGCCACATAACACATCTATGTACTTGTCTGCTAGATGTACTAAAGGAAAAAATGTCTTTCTGGAGTACTGAAGAAATATTTCCCTCATTTTAGCAGTGTTGGATATTTCCATGGTAAGACAACAAGAGATTTCAGTCTTCAAAACAAACAAAACCCACAGAAAGTATTGTCATTACGAGAACATGTTTGTGGCTGATTATATAATACTTGTATGCTGCTATTCAAATAGGTATGGATATGTGCTTTCAAGCTGCTTTTTATCATCTGAAACACATTGTTTGGTATAGACGATCTATTTATTTTTCAACTAGAGTAGATGAGCTTTCAGTTTATTTGCAATTTCCATGCTATAAGAAAAGAATGTTATCATATGAAATACGTAGTATCACCGTTGTATCACTTCTCCCAGATTTTGGAGGGCTGTATTTGGCTACTCTTAGGGAAACTGTGGGAACAAAAAATGTTTGTGGGAAAAGTTCATGCTCAAGAAACACGTTTCTTCATTTGCATTGGAGACGATTGTCATCAGAAAGAAATCCACAGGTTTTTTATTTTCAGACCCTTTAATCCTAACAGGTGCTGAGCATTTTAGGGTGTGGATAGGATTGCAAGCCCAGCTCTTAAAAGTCTCTGTGTGTGTCTATGTGTGATGGGGTTTCGTTTGTTTGTTTTTCTTTGCTTTAGTTTTAAGGATAATCAGCTTCATTTGACTTGTCTGGGAGAGTATTTTCAAGGGAATTTTCATGGGGAAACTCAGCAGAAGTATGCAAGTACTGAAGGCTGCAGATAGGCAGCTAGTGAGGTTTTCAAAAGCGCCAAAGCATCTAATACACTGGAAAAATCACACTATGATTCCTGTCTACATTGTAAACCACTTATATACTTTAAAACCTAATCTTTAACCTCCACGTGTGAGATTAATCTCACCTAACTTGAAACATCCTTCCTTAATATGGATGTATTTGTCTGAGCTAGGCAACATGGTGACTTTTTATTGTCAAGGAAGAGAAACAGCCGCTTGTCAGAACGATTCATCTCATCATGGCTTAGAAATCTAAAACAGTTCAGATGAATTGAACCCTAAAACTGTCTCTACAGAAAGGTTCTAGGGTGATGGTCTGAGATATCCCTGACGTATAAAATCAGTAATATAGAGTCAGACCTATAAAGACCTGAACTACCCTGTTTTGGGTTAATTTTGTAGAGCCAGGTAGGTTAAGCAAGTTATGTCCAAACCTACTGTCAAGGCAAAAATCAGGTGTGACTCCTTCCTCTCTGTGCCTGGGTTTCTCTGGCTGGAAAATTAGTTGATTCATTCCAGATTTCAATGAGACATGGATTACAATGTGACTTCAAACTAATGTGCATCACTTCCGTGCTTCAGTCCTAATTAGTAAACTAGATATCATAACTTACTTCTTCTTGTCAGAGGTAGTACGGAAACGTGCTAGGGATTGTGATTCATGTGCTACAGAAAGGGCTTGTCCATAAGGAGTCAAAGTAAGGCCCTGGGAGTCTACTGGCATTATACTGAATGCATAATGAACATAGCAGTGGTTTTTTAGGATGTTTTCATAGAATCATAGAATGGTTTGGGTTGGAAGGAGCCTCAAAGATCATCTCGTTCCAACCCACCTGCCATGGCAGGGACACCTCCCACTACACCAGGTTGCTCAAGGCCCCATCCAACCCAGCCTTGAACACCTCCAGGGATGGAGCATCCACAATCCTTCTGGGCAACCTGGGCCAGTGTCTCACCACCCTTAGAGTGAAGAATTTCCTCCTAAAATGTTTTCATTACATAGCTTTAAAAAGTAAGGATTAATATTTGTAGTGTTTTTTTAAATTGACTTCCATGTCTGATAACCCTTCTCTGAAATAGGGAAAAGGTGACTTTTAATGCATAAGATACTGAATTCTTTTCCTCTCCTTGCTTTTTAAGGAAGTATATTTTGTCAGTTACCTTAGGCATCGATCTGGAATTGTGAAGAGTCTTTTCACATTCTTATTTTCTCAAAGACAGTTCTGTAAATAAAATTAGACAGCATCGGTAGCTAATTGACAGAAAAATGGCTTTTTTTCAAAATTTTGTGTAATATAGAACCGAGGAATTTGTCTGAAAGAACAAAATCTGTTATTGTTTTATTTTTTTAAAAAAAAATTCTAGATAGGGTAGTTATTTTTGTATATTTTTATTGAATGTTGTGAAATTGTCTCCTGACCTCTTTGCCAAAAAGACTGGCGATGAGTATGTCAGTCCCATTAGACATTCTGATCTTGGGCCATTTAGTACTAATGCAGTTGTCAGGAAGAATCTGTTACAAGCTCTGATGTTCCAAAGTGCTCCTCTGGCTAAAGAAGCAAAAATAGAGATGGTTACCAAAAGAACAAGGGAGAGGAGGGGGAAAGTAGAAGAGGACAATGTACATTCAACAGCATGGAAAAATAAATGAGGTCTTACAGCCATAGAAATCTACTCTGTACCAATGCCTTAAGACATCACTCTAGGACAAATTCCAAGGACAAGCATTTGCTCTGCTTATTATCTTCCCTGAACATAAGCGGTGTGCTCTGTGTTTAAAAGCATTGAAAACAAGGTTCAAATTTGTGGAAAAGTGGTCTTGCTATTTAAAGGTGATTAATGGCATAAAAGAAATGGCTTGTTGTTTTTCAGTCCCTCGGCCCTTCTGAACTGCTGACATGTTTTTATATTTCTGAAAGCATTTACTTTCAGCTCACTCCTTACTTAGTACCTACAGACCGTGCCATTTCTTGCACCCAGAGTGTAGAGAACTGCTGCTTGTGTTACTGTCCTTGAAAATACCTTCTTCATAATTAGCTCCATCAAAACCAGATTGTGCTACATGACCAGAAGCATGGTGGCAAGAGGTACAGTCAGCAACACTAGCACCTACTCTTTGCTAGAATGTCTTCTAGCATGAAAAAATTAATTTATCATAGAATGTGAGGGGTTGGAAGGGACCTCTGGAGATCATCGAATCCAACCTCCCTGCCAAGCAGGACCAGAGAATCTAGGGCAGGTCACACAGGAACGCATCCAGACAGGTCTGGAATGTCTCCAGAGAAGGAGACTCCACAACCTCTCTGGGGAGCCCCTTCCAGTGCTCTGGAACCATCATAGGAAAGAAGTTCCTCCTGATGTTGAGGTGGAACTTCCTGTGCTCTAGCTTGTATTAAAAGAGTTGGAAGACCTCAGTCTATAATAATGCATGGACAAGCGCCCTTATTGTTTTGCTCTTACATTATTTCGAATAAGCCTTCTCGGCTGTTTTCTCTATTTAGAGGAATCTTGCTCAAATCTATAGTGTCCTGTAGATTCTGGCCAAATTTCTAATCCCCTTTCTTTACTCTTCCCAGTCTCCCTGGGTCTATCAATACTTTTACCACAACGTCCTACTTTTTTCTGACATTGCACCCCCTGGTGTTCCCTTTTTCCTTCCGGAGAGGACATTTTTATGTCTCTCAGGTTAATGATCTTTCCTTTAACACCTACTCTGCTATCTCTGTTTTCCACATACAGTATTTCCATTCCCTTATTCCTAAATTCTCAATTTTGCTGGTTTTTTTTGTTTGTTTCTCTCATCTCCTGTTATCCAAACTGTGAGAATATTCTGCTATTTGTTTCTCGTTTGGTATTTTTCTATTCACAACTTGTCTCAGCTCAAATCAGGTCAGGATTTTATTTTTACAATTTCAGCCTTGCAAACCCTCACAATTTCATGACAAGTCTTGTACTATTTAATGTTTTACTTAAAGCTTCACTTCCTGAAGGCAACTGAGAACAAGAAACTCTAAGCTTTTATCAAAATTTCTAAAAGCTTAGCCTTCAGAATTACACCAAAAGACCAAACACATAAAGGACCATGTAAAGGGCTCAGATACAGAAAGGCAAATAAAAACCCAGGCTATCCCTCTTTTAACATTTTACCCGTATTTCCATTACCAAGAAAACTAGCCTCACATCTGAGAAAATGATGGAATTTCTTTCTCAGCATTATTTCCACATCAATGTTAAAGATACACTTACCTGTGAGAAAACCCAGAAGATAATAAAAGGTCACACTAACATAAGGAACTCTTTACAACCACTATCACTATAAAAATACACCATAACAATAAAATGTGGTTCTTCTCATATGAATCAGAGAGCATAGTGAGTATGAAACTGCTCACTGTAAAATCAAATTAAGATTATTCTAATTAATTAATGATGAGCATCTTGATCATGTAGCGTAATTTTACTGAAGTATGTGGAACTGCTCAGCAAGCCACCTATGTAACAACTTGGGAAAATTATGTGGATATTGCCAGGAAGCTAAGAAGCTAATAGTATTTCTGCAGATTTTTAAGAGCTGTGTAAGCTGGAATCCATTTGTGTCTTTAACTTTATTGATCGTACAAACTTATGAACACTGCTAGAAGTTTTCTTCTGCCAGTAGATGGTGATATTTATATTAACTATTTAAGGGAACTTGAAAATACATACAATTATTTATTTTTATATGCATTCTTTAAATCCCAGATATATTTTGACAACATGAGCTGATTTCACTTGTGTAGTTTGTTTATATTAAGTGTAATGTATTGTAGAAACATATAATTGCACAGATGGCTTTGACATTGTTGTGTCCACTTTATTACGCAGATCATCATGTTTTGAGCCAGCAGCATTTAACTAGTTTATGTGTTTGGTTTGGCTGAATATTCCTTAGGGCCTGTGTGAAACAGAAAGGAGAAAACAGGATTTTAAGAGGCTCCATTTTCTGTACAAGGGACAGTTTCAAATGCAAGCTAGCTCCTCGTGTGTTCAGTAGAATTAGTCAAGTTTTCTTTCCTGCAATTATGCCTGTCTGTTTACTGCTAATGAAACTGTAAAAGTATTCTTAAAAGTGTTGTGGTTAAAGTTCAAGATAATTTAGAGTATATTAATGTATGTTTTAAATTAAATTGCCCTTGGTCAGCCCTAGCACTTTCCAGAGAAGAATGACACATAAATTCCTTCAATATTTGCAAGCCTATCACAGAATATTTCAAAACTCATGACGGCAGATTTATTTTCTACATTAATTACATCAGGAAGATAGTAGTGTGAGATGGTATATTTGGTAAAGTGTTAAAAACCTTTAATATGCTACATCCCCCCAACCATTTATAAGCCCTCATTTTGCAAGATATTTTAGTACAGAACTCAGTTTTAGTATATGTGCCTCACTGACTTCAGGCAAATTGTCCACAACGGTTTGGCATATGCTTGTGTTCCTCACTTGACTATGATTTGGAAATAGGACTGAATTTGGTAAGTCTGTTATTTTAGGTTTTGTTCCTTACTAGCTGGATGACAGTGGTAGATACCAAAGGCTCCCAACTAAGATTGAAGTAATTTGAGTTTCCCAAGATACATCAGCATTGCAACAATGGAACCCTCCAGGTTTTTCATTAAAATTTAAGCATGGAATTTTTTTGAAAGTATAAATAAAAAAATTCAGAGCATAAGAAATAATTATCTTAGGTATTTGTTTCCTAAAAAATATGATAGTATAGTTCGAAATACAAAACAGCAAGTCAGCACAAAAAAAGGGTTATAAAATACACAGGATGTAAATAGGAAATTGCTTCCATATATACTTATCCTTCATTGACAATATTAATAATCTAAAATGCGTGCATCTAATGTGCAGTAGTCATCTGTTTGCGGTGAGAGAGATGGGCTCCTGTTCTTTGACATCTAGTTTAGGATAAGAGCTCCTTACGTCCCCATGGATTACAAGTGCTGAAGTCACTCATATTATCTTGCTAAGGTCAGTATTTTCAGGGCATCCTTACTGACCAACTGACAATATCTGCATAGTGATTCTCTGATCAACTATAGTTTTGTACATGCAAAAAGAATTATTAAAGTATAGAGGACAGTTCATTGTTGCCAAACTCTTTTGGATCACTTTGATACCATATATTACCAATGATCCATAACTTCTACCCGCTTCAGGTTGATTTGGGTTAGTACTTAACATAGTTAGCTCAGTAACTTGGAGGAACCAAAACTGTCTCAGCATGTATCAGTCCTTGATAGATAACTAGTTGTCGATAGTCCTAGATAGTCCTCAAGAACTATCTCAACAACTGGAGCTATAAGAAAAACCATCAAACAACAGGCCTTTGAAAGCAAATGTGTTGCTTGGTCAAGCTTATTGTTAGAGGAAGCACACAACTGTGGAAAAAGTTAAGGAATCAAAAAATACTGATGTGTCCAGTTAGCTGGGAAGGGTACATTAATTCTGATATGGAAAGGAAGTGAAATGGTTATGGAAAAGTGTTGGAAGAAAAGCAGGGGCTTTTACTTTGTTTTGGTTTGTTTTTATTACATTTGGGCAGGGAATACCTGCCCTGTATACTTCACAGAATGTTGTAATTTATTTTTTAAAGAGCAGTAAGAAGAACTTGTAAGATATGTGAATAACCAGGAACTTTGGATGATGCGCATGAGGCCTATCTTAGGCCTAACTATCTTAGGTTTTCCCTTCAGGCAAAGAAACCTGTTTGGAGAAGGATGTAAACAGGCACCTATAAAGTGGATCTAAACCAGGAGGGTACTTCAGGATAATCCAGACTGGATCAGCAAAGCTGTAGAGACAAGAGGCAACTCAAGACCTTGGGAAGTCCAGGAAGCTCTTTCAGTTGTTTCGAATCAGAATTTTAAGTGCAGAAAGAAAAGGCTGAGAAAAGCGAGTGAGTTGATGGCCAGCTGAAGATGGTTTATTAGATTCAGTAAATCACTCTGAGAATTTAAAACCTAAAACCATATACTCATTCTAGCCTGGTTTGGGAGGAAGCTGGACAAATAAAACAATCCTAACTGGTCAGGTGAGGGACTTAGGGAAATTAGGAGATTGAAGATGCATCTGAAATACAGTAAGCAAAGCTTCTACTTCCTAAGGCCTATAGTATTTTATTTTTTTAAAAGGTTCATTTTTGGTTATTCAATAGTTCTAAATTTGGGAAAAACAGTAAACATACTTCATAGTGTTTATTAAAATCATAAAGTTCTAAGAACATGAAGGTGCACAATTGTACCCGAATCTTGATTAACACCTGTGAGACAGCTCTGATTCTCTTACAGTGGTTGCTGACTCTTATTGATTAGCAAGTTTTCACTAAACATACAATAATCAGCACAATAGTATTGATTAAGAGTTAAATGTGTGGCATATTATCTGCACTTAATTGTGAATATTCATATTCAGAGATAAGACAGTGATTTTACATTAAGGGATAAAGGAAGAGAGCAAGTGAAGTAAAACAGATTGAATCTTGGTAACTGAGGTGGTAATCTAACTGGAGACCAGTGATGACTGAGAAGAAAGCTTCAAACAAGTGGCTGAATCTTGATTTCTTATGTAAGCCCAGCAAAAGACTGCAGTTTAGACTAACCAGTTTATTGATTGAGACAAGGATGAAGTTCTTAAAGCTAGAAAGCTTAAAAGGCAGAAGACAGGGAATTTCATAAAGACAAGGATATATTTATTTGTATTTTTTAGGAAGCTTCCTGTAAGTTTTACCTAAACACTCTTGTTTTTTTAGATGTCGGTAATATTGAGTGAAAGGTCATAAGGAACTACTTTCTCTGTGAGGATAATTGCAGAAATTTGGGGTTGTCTCAAAGAAGTGTAGCCATCAAAAAACTCTTTGAGACTTTTTAAAAATAGAATTAAAAATAAATGCAAATTATTTAAATTATGTATCTCTTTTTTTTGTCGACAATATTATGTGTACTCACACAACACAGAGGTGTATTAATGGTGGTCAGGATCCTGTTCTGTCAGAATATTCAGAGTGAATTAATATCACTCCCCACCCTGGAGAACTTAAAATCCAATTAAGTAAGATAAATACTAATGAGAATATCTGAGTAATTTTGCCCATGACTCACATTTCTTTAGAGAGGATCTAGATCCCCAGCCTCCCACTTAGATTTGTGCTTACTGTATGGTAATGTAACTACATTTTTTTGCAGTCAACTGCTTTTATTTACAATTATAATATCATGTTGTAGAACCTTTCCCCAATGTGTTAAAAGCAGTAAGCGGCTGTCATTGTTTAGAAATGAACCTGAGTGAAGTGGAAAACTGTTCCATGTTTGAATGCCTTCCTCTGACTTGAAAGTTTCAGCTTTATTTCTTCTTCTGTTAAAGATGTGTGAAAAGATGTAAAAATATCTTCCTGGTCCACCTTTTCCCCATTCCTAATAAGGATTTCTGACCACTGGCATTAGTAGTAGTAATATTTATTTTTCATTCTAAATGCAATCTTTATGAGACTTTGCATTATAGACACAGGGAAAGTGTATCTTATACACTAAGGTTATGTTAACTGTAGCCATATGATTTATGCAAAATAAATGCATAAAATAATTTAACAGGCATAGCTTCTCAACTATTAATGTTAATGTAAACAGAACTCTGAGCTTAGCATTGTTCATCTACCTAATTTGTCTTTCTCAGTGTGAAAATGGCCAAATAGCACCTAATATCATAACCTGTATCTTTTGAAAATCACCCTTACATTTTAGAAAATATAGGCTAAAATAGTCAACAACATGATATCTGAACTATTTTCAAATTTATGTTTCTATGTTTTATACAATATGGGATACTGAGAAGTCTCTTCTAACCCAAACCATTCAGTGAGTCTGTGATTATCTGTGGTCATATCTTATCGGAGGTCGTATGAGAAAGCTGGCATATGGGAAAACTGAACACTCACGTCTGTTAATTTCTAGTCTTATATTATCACTCTATGGTCCTCCTTTTCCTAAAAGGAGAATTCTAAGGACTGCTCCTCATGAATCAGAAAACTTAACTCCTTTAGATGTGTGATACCATCTTAGGCAAATCATTAAGCATACAACTCCAACGTTCTGAGCTCACAGGCAGATCCTGTCGACTTGAGCTGCGTTTTGCTTCTCATGATCTTGCAGAGGGTAACAGGTCCTGGAAGAACCTGATTGCCTCTTGAGGTAAGGGATGTCTTGAAGAAAGGTACAATAAAGTGAATGTTTTACATACAGAGAGTGCCAATTTCTAGGTATAAGTACCCAGGTAAAAGGCTCTTGTAAATAGTTTCCTCAAAATACTGGCTACAGTCTATTTTTCATAGAATCATAGAATCATAGAATGTTAGGGGGTTGGAAGGGACCTCTGGAGATCATCAAGTCCAACCCCCCTGCCAAGCAGGACCAGAGAAAATGTTTATCCGTATGTTATGTATAGGTTCCTCTGCTGTGATAATCACTGTATTGATTTTGAGCACTATTATATATATATAGAGAGAGGTAACTTTTTGTGATCCACATCTAGGTCACATAGATTGTAAAAACTGAAACCATCTAAAAATATGTTTAGAGCACATTAAAACATTTAACAAATATCCAGACTTACTTCATCTTAGCCTAATTAAATTTTTATCCCACAGTGTAAATACATTCTGGCTTTCCCACTCTCTTTCTGTGACTCAGTATTCCTCTTCCTGAAAAGGAATATGTGTGTATCATCTTACATGTATAATGAATAAAGTACAGTACTAAATGGATATACGGAAATAGGTAAGAGAAGAACCACTTAAAATACCATCAGATATGAATAAACAGGCTCAAGACATTGGTATAATTTAAACTTATGTTTTGAAATTTAAAATTTTTATCAGAAGAGTAAAAATGTTTTGAATGATACTAAATTTAATATTTCTTGGGGTTTTTTGTCTGAAAAATCAAATAAAGTAAAATGTACTGTTCTGTCAGTATCTCCTGACAAGAGGCAAGAATTAGAAGTGTGTGCTGAAACCTCATCTACTTGCATTTTATGTTGATTTTTTGAAACAAAGTTGTACCTATGAAGTCTGAGTAAATCCTTTAAATTATTGGCCATCTGAATATTCAGAGTTTACATTAATATATGTATGAGATAATCACAGGAATTGTCATCTCATATTAGTTCAGAAAAGCATTATTGTTACCTGTGCTACACTTCCAAGTAGTGTTATTATATAATGATAGTTGTATTTACTTAGCACGTCTTAAAAAGTTATTGCTTTACTCTTCACACTCTGTATGGCAGGACTTCTGGGAAGTGACAAGGCACAATGCACACATTAGTACTTTTTTTTTTTCTTTTGATATGATTTTGTGCTAAAATTGCTTGTAAAATTATTAAAATATGCCATGATGATACAAACCCAGATATCCCTGAATCTACATGTCCTTCAAATACGACTTGGATTCTAGTGCTAAAACTAATACATTAGTTAGATTAATTTCCTGTGCAATTTTTCATCACATCTCCATTAAAGTTGAAGTGGTTTCATTACATAATGATGGAAAATGTCAGGAAATATGAATAGGACTCTGACAGATATGGCAAATGTAAGAAGCATAGAAACATGATAAAGTGTTTAGCACAAGATAAGTATCTTTTTGGACTAAGACTGAACTAGAAATGTATTTTCATCATCGTAACTGAAAGGACAGAATGAGCATCAGTATAGATACTAGCATTCAAATGGCCTCAAGTTGTGCCAGGGGAGGTTTAGATTGGATAGGAAAAATGTCTTTACTGAAGGAGCTTCCTAGGGAAGTGGTGGAGTCATGATTCCTGGAGGTGTCATGATCCCTGGAGGTGTCATGATCCCTGGAGGTGTTGAAAGAACGTGTAGATGGGGCACTTCAGGTCATGGTAGTGTTGGGTTTGATGGTTGGACTTGATGATCTCAGAGGTCTATTCCTTAATGATTCTATGACTCTATGACTCTGTGTTCAACCACACTACCTCCTTTGCTGCAAGAAATTCTTTACTTGATACATTAAACTAAACTCTGTATAGTTTAGCTACAGATTTGAATACTGATGCTGTAAACTGCAGAGCATGTGCCACTGTTGAGAGGCACCACGATTCACCCCTCCCCACAGCACTTGCAAGCAAAGGTCTCAGAGTTTCCACCCGGTCGTTTTAGGCATGGAAGAAGAGAATCTAGAACATGACAAGAAGCAGCAAAAAATATTCTAATGGCAATACTTGTAGCATCAGTTTCCAACTATTTCAGTATCTGTAATACACAAAGATATCACACACATAATAACAGCGTTACCAAGTAAACAAGGTCAGTCCTTGAAGGTGAAGAGTGTAATAGGACACGTCTTGCTGGAGGACACTGTTAATAGTCAGTAGAGGTTAGCATGAGCCCATACAATTTTCCAGGTCCAGCAATTTCTCCTGGAGATGGCTGTGGTACCCTTGCAAGTCACAGGCTTGGATGCACTACTGCTTTGGTACAGAGTTCCTGTAAAAACTCCCCACCGTGATGAGGCTTCAGAATATTTGATTCAGGTCCTGTAAGAAAACTGGAATCCACCAGAACTTTCTGGATTTTTTCTACTCTTTTTACTGCTTCGTGATATATTTTCTTTTTTCACCCTCAACCTTTTATTCAGACTCCTCCCCTAATGAAGCTCTTCCTTTCAGCAATTTTTCTGTCCTTTCTTTGTCTTAGAGCAAGTAGAGAGGCCTCCTGATTACATTTTATCTCCTTCTCTCATTATTTTAAGTCCAGCTTCACAACAGTTTCTTACTCTTAATTGAAATTCCCATAAACATTTGTTATTACTTATTTATCTGTTCAAGTTCTGGGCTAAGATTCCTTTTATAAACTCCTTCATTTGTTCATTGTTATAGACTTAAGATAAATCAAGTCTAGAGGCGGAAAAAATATCTGGAGATTTGTAGAAGTTTGGAGGGTGGATGTTGGTGGGTTTGTTTTGGGAGGAGGTTTGAGGTTTTTTTCTAGGAGGAAGCTGTCTTCCCACAGAAGATGGTGTACAGGGATTGCGACTCTAAGCTATAGACTCCGATCCCAGTTTTTCTATCGACCAACTCTACTACCTCAGGCAGGCTTTTAGCCTTTCTGATCTTCACTCTTTCCACCTCTAAGACATGAATATCAATCTCTACCTTGTAGAAGTACTACTGAGATCTCCAGAGAAAAATATCTAAAACAGTACTGTAGTTTGAAAAGATTCACTTGACTGATCTATGTTCAACTAACCTTTGAAACAGATTTTCATTTTTAGTTAAATAAGGGAAAATAAAGATCAGGAGAGATTATTAAACATCATAGTTTGTGCACACACAGTTGTATTTATGTGTAAATTTTATAAGTATGATGTTATACCTTTTACATATTTAGTCTTTCAGCAAGGGGATTATTTAATTATCATACTCAACAATTCCTGTGGCACTGACTTCCAGATGTCATTATTAATGATAGTTGCAGCATTTAAATTGTTTATACTGATTTTTTTGTGTATTTGTGTGAAAATTCTTAATGAAAAAATAAGGAATAAATGTAGTTGAAAAAGAAAGTGCTCATATGATATTATTAATATCTTAAGAGTTAAAGGGTCATACCAAATATTCCTTCAGATACTCAAAGTATTTTTACAAATTTTATTATATCTACATATTTTACTATATTTCACAAGTGAAAGTGAGAGGGAAGAACTTATGAAATTTATAGAAGAAAACACAAAAATTACTATAACACACCAACAAAAAGGCAGATGTCAAAACTGAGTTTCATTTATTCAGACTGCAGGTAGTAAGGCAAAAATGACAGAGCAACTTGAACACTGAGTATCAAGGCACGTAGGCAACCTCTTTCCTTGATCCTGGAGCATGTCTCCAAGTAGCTGCACAATGGAGTGTAGGATTTGAAAATTAAAAGGAAATAACTGGAAAAATGAGGACTAACAAGACAGAATGTCAAGACTAGAGTAAGATGGACTAGTCATGTAGAAGGAGTTAGTTTGTGGCTGAGTGAGAGGCTGTCCTGGAGAGAAACCAGAGAAAGTGCCTGTGAAGCTGAAAGATGTAGGGGTGCCAGAAACAAAACTGCTGTAAATCCTCAGCATCAATAACATGAAAGAATGAGGAAGTAAGAAACATCGCCATCATTTATTTAAAAGCTGAAGCAAACGTTCTTGATATCATAGAACTATGAAAAGAGGTATGTAAATGTAAGTAAAAATACCTTAGATGTGAGAATCTACTGGTTTATAACTATAAAGGAATCAAGAGAATGTTTGTTCACTTAGCGTATTTTAACCATTCAGGCAAAATAAACAGATGTGTTATATTGAAAATAACACAAGCAAACCAGAAGAAGTTTGTTAGGTATAAATTAGGGCAGCATTGAGTTAGTTTTTCTGATTGAGCCGCAAATGCAGAATCTTATAGTCTGCAGGTAGCATTGTCTACACTGAGCATGTGATGTGGTTTGGCTTGACTTCAGAGAAAGAATCATGGACATTGGTAATGTTTGGGTTTTTTCTGCTATTGTATACAAAGCGGATAGAATGTTCTTTCATGTCTGAAATAGAAGAGCATTACTGATGAAAGAAATGTGTAAAACCGACTTCTGATACTGTTTTGTGTGGTGAAATTCTCTAAGGAATATCCACTTGTCTAGTAGTTTTATTATTTAATAGCCTTGTCATATTTAGTCTCCCCAAGTGGCAATTTTTTTGTATGGAAATATAAACTAGAATTGTAATACTCTCCTTTTTTAATAGACCTCTCAGCAAAAATCAATATTTCCATTTCCTCTTTTCATTCCTGACAACCAAGAGGGTATTAAAATTCCAACAGTAACTTTTTTATTGCAGGCTGGTTTACACTGCATTGAGCTTTCAGCTCATTTTGGTAAGCTGGAGTCCTCTTCAACGGGTTTATGTCTGTAGATTACCTAAAATCATTCTCAATAGTACTAATACTTAATATACATCATACCTCAATTTCACACAGATAGGCACTGCTCATTTATAATGAGAAAGGTGTATTTCCTTGCGTGGGAAAAGGATTATAGAAAATATGTAATAAAGAAAACATATCAGAAGGAAGTTAACAAGGTGCTACTTACTGCTCTGATCTTTAGGGAGATCTTTCCACAGGAGACATTTCTTGTTGTCTTTTTTTTAGCCGGAGACTAGGGAAGGGGGCAGGTTGATTGTTATTTGCATGTTTGGGGGTAGTTTTTAAAGTGTTCATTGTTTCTTTGTGTTTTGCTCTCAAAGAGAATTTTTGCATTATTTTCATAGAACGTGAGGGGTTGGAAGGGACCTCTGGAGATCATCGAGTCCAACCCCCCTGCCAAGCAGGACCAGAGAATCTAGGGCAG
>JAVSBS010018720.1:69091-85144 GCA_033124195.1 Coracias cyanogaster | reverse complement strand
AGGACTCCAGAGCTGCCCCAGCACTGCAGGGGGGTCTCCCCAGAGCACAGCAGAGGGGCAGGATCCCCTCCCTTGCCCTGCTGCCAGGGATGCAGCCCAAACTTGCCTTAAAATGCCTCTTCTTGGTTCTGCTCTATGAACTTTGTATAGCATCATGTAAGGGTGACAACCCCATCCCCTGATACTCTGCTCCTCTTCACCCTCACCTTCATCCATCCATCCACAGGACACACCTGTAGAGAAGGCCAAGCCTGATGGCGCCAGCTGGTACCAGAGGCAGCAGCTCCTCGTCATCTCATCATCACCATCCACGGCCCATGCGTGGAGGCAGGAAGCCGCAGCGGAGCAGGGATCCCCTTGACGTGGTGCCGGGGGTGGCTGACTGCGCCCGTCCGCAGCCGCCCTGCTTCCTGTGGGTGCAGCAGGAGAGGCGGCAGCGGAGCTCCGCAGATGGTTGCAGCAGGAGCTCCATCCTGGCTTCACGCTCCTCCAGGTGCCCACCAGCAGCAGGTCATGGAAGTGTTCAAAGTTTCTCCTGCACCTGAGTCACACCAGCGCATTGGTTTTGTTTCCTGGTCCATACCCCTGGGGCCGGTGGGGTCTCTCCTCCGCGCCATCAGCTGTAGAGGAGCTCATGGATTATTCAGGTGTGGAAAAAGGAATCATTATGTGGATTATTTCCTGTAATCTTAATACCGACACTTGGTATAGCAGGGGTAAGTTTCCCCCACACACCTTTTCTGTAGTTCTTCCAAGTTCTGGCAAGAAGTTGAAGCCCCCAAACCACGTGTGTGAGAAGAAAAATTTCAGCTCTGGAACAGAGCCGGGCGGAATTGGACAAAAATGTGCCCAAACCACTTCCTAGAAAAACTGCAAACCACAGAGGGGGTAAAAGCACAGGACTGGCAAAGGCTGGGGAGCCGCTTGTGAAGACAACTGCAATCCTTCACGAGCTGGGATGTATGTGTCATGAGAAAATAAACAGGTACTACAGGAAAATTTGAAAATTCAAAGCCTTTTTTTTTTTTTCTTCGTTCTGTTGATTATATCTTGAAGAAAATTCCCCTTCAGGAAGTAGCGCTAGAGTCAGTGAAGGCTCTTGTTGAAAACTGCAAACGCAATGCTTGTTAGCAGCATTTTCCTCTGGCGGCTCTCCCCCTCCCTCCCCGGGCTGGCGGTAGCTGCTCTCGCAGGGGATCGGCGAGCGAGCGTAATTGCTAGGAAGTCCCATTCCTCTGCTTATCTTCAAGTGGTTTCCCGATCGATGACTGGGGCCACCCTCACTCCGGTGACTTGCAGTTTCACAAGTTTCTTAGATCAGTTTTTGGCATTACCCTTTGAGGCACCTACTGTGGCCACGTAGAAGGTTTGAAGATCATCAGCTGGTGAGATGGAGAATCAGACCTGGGGTTTGATCCTTTTTTGGTGCTGATGTCAAGGCCCTTCCGCAGGTGGTGTCGGCAGTGGGAGGACTCAAGGTGAAGAGAGGCTCTGCTGGGGCTTTTTCCTGGCTCTGTGAGCAAAGGGTCCTGGGGCCACCTCTGTCCATGGTGCTTGTAACCGGTCCCAGGCCCTACCTGCTCCTGTCAGGTCTGTCCCCACTCTGACCCTGTCCTCGCTCACTTCATCCACGGAAAAAATCTCTGAAAAAGGGATTCCTGCATCCTGAGGTGTGATGAAAGCAGTGTGCAATGTTCTCGGGCTCATTCCCGTATTTGCCAAAGATGAATGTGCTGATGTTACGGAGGTTAATGTACTTTTTCATGACGTTTTAAATATTCTTCCCTCTGAAATCAAGCTTTGGTTGTACGCTGCCCGCTAAGGGGGTTTATCTGATCACCGCTGTCTGCAAGAGCTCCAAGTCCAGCTTCTGCTTGTGAACTTGTACCTGCTACTCCGAATTCAACGTAGAAGAGATGGTGAGACACTGGCCCAGGTTGCCCAGAGAGGTGGTTGATGCCCATCCCTGGAAACACTCCAGGTCAGGCTGGATGGGGCTCTGAGGAACCTGCTTCTAGCTGAAGACTTAATGACCCAAAGACCAGGAATAAAAATTATGCTTAAGTCTTTGGCAAACGGGACCTGTCTGGGAGGAGCCGCGAGTGCTCTGGAGGCCAGGAGTCCAAGTCAAAACGTTCAAGACAAAATTGAGAAAGGCTGCTCTTGACACTAAATAAGGGAATATGGTTAAAATACGCTTCTGTCACCCAAGCGCTTTCACATAGAGGTGGGACTTCTCTCTATTCTACAGAAAACTCTTAAACCTTGTGATGATTCTGCCTCTGAACAGCCAGAGTCATGTTCCCTTGGAGAGAGAGAGAGCAGCAAAAGTCCTCTCTGAAGCTCATGAATTTTGCGCAGACCAACATGCCTTGACCAGAGCGATACAAACCGATCCTGAGCTGGTGACGACGCGGTGGTGGAGAACAAGCCCCATGCTAGTGATGGAACCGCGGCTGTCCCAAAGGGTCTGCATCTGCATCTCCCCAACCGGACATAGCAAAGAACAGCTCAACTTTATTTTTACTTCTGAAGAGTAAAATACAGCTAAAAGTTAATTGTGTGGTATTCATTTCAATTCTTCCAAATCATGATGGCTCTTAAACCCTGAAACATGTAGGAAGATATAAGTTTAAAAAAAGTCTAATAGCTTCAGACTCTAGCTAAAATTGTTACAAATCTCCAGTAGTGTATGATAGGAAGGACCTGTACCTTCAGCCTCTATCAATTTCAGCAGCTAAACCAGTCTGTAATCCCTAATTACTTGAAATTCTAATGAACGTACGAGCCCAGGGAGCTGACGCTGCATTTCATAATCTCGGAGCACTGGTCAATGTTCTTCTTTATCCTGTAGAACGTTTCCACATATTCTGAACGGCCCAGAAGTTCGACAAAATCTTCATCATGAGTTATCACCAGCAGCTGGAAGTTACGCTGCTGCGAGCGGCTTTTTATTATCCTGCAAAGAGATATTATTTAACGCCTGTTTATCCAAATCACATTCTAGTTTTATACAACTTGTGAACGCGTCGTACAAAAACATTTAACTGTGACATGAACTGTCAAGTGATGTAATGTAGATTAGCTACTCTCTTTACCCACATTAAAAAAAAAAAAATCCCGAATTATTTAAGAAATACTTTTCCAGATAAAGGGTAGGGAATCCAAAGCTATTGCTTTGCAAGTATATTTGTGGCTACCAACGATAGGTCAGCTTAAAATAGAATTAAATTCCACCAGCTACTATTAACACTTGAAAAACACCCCATCTTTAAGCTTTAAGGGAAGATCACTTACTCCACCAGGGCATGTGCAAGAGACTCTATGTTTTCTCGGTCAAGGTTGGTAGTAGGTTCGTCTAGTGCCAATATGCCGCAGTTGAGACAGAACGTTTCTGCTAGAGCAAGGCGAATAATAAGAGAAGCAAGCACCTATGGGAAAAAAAAACAATAAACACCACCAAACTCTCAGTCTTCAAAGTGTTTCTAGAGGAACTACACGGAATGGGCTATTTCTAAGGCAAAACGTGATTAATGTTTACATAATAATGCGCTGACAGCTCACAAAATGACAGTAAGCAGTGTGGTGGGTCAACCTTGGCTGAGCGCCAGGTGCCCACCAAGCCGCTCTGTCACCCCCCCTTTTTTTCCCCTCTCCCTCCTCAGCAGAGGAAAAAAAGGGGAGGAAAATAAGAGGAGAAACAAAAGCAGTTTAATAATAATAGAAGCAAAGGCAAGCAAATCTGCGTGCGGAAGCAAAGGAAAACGAAGGTTTATTTTCTACTTCCCATCAGTAGGCGATGTTTGGCCACTCCTGGGAAGCAGGGCTCCAAGACGCGTAGTGGTTGCTCTGGAGGACAACAGAACCCCCCTCCTCCTCCTCTTTCTCCCCAGCTTTATAGCTGAGCTGACGTCATATGGTCTGGAATATCCCTTTGGTCAGTTGGGGTCAGCCGTCCTGGTTGTGTCCCCTCCCAAGATCTTGCCCACCCCATCCCACTGAGGGAGGAATGTTGGGAAGAGCCTTGGTGCTGTACAAGCACTGCTCAGCAGCAGTCATAACACGGGTGTGTTACCAACACCCTTTAGCTCCCAGCACAAAACCCTGCACCAGGAGGGCTGCTATGGGGAAAACCAGCTTAACCAGACCCACTACAGCAATCTTTTTTAAAAAGCCCATTAGATGTAGAATACAATTATTGATTTGTGACCAGAATGGTTGCAAAGTTGCTTAATAGTCGCTTCACAGTCCTCCATTTTCTCATTATTATTCCGTCAGGTTACATCATGAGATCAAAACAAACACTCGGTTACAGGTATGAAACCGCATAGCTGACATATCAAAAGGAAGAGTTTAGCATTTTGTTGTGTTGTTGACTTTGGGGCATTCATGTCTGGAGAAAAATAAAATATGCTGTCTCCTCCAGAGACAGTGAAGTGGCTGTGACACTGTCACTAAAGAATTCAGGCTGCTGAATGACATATGCATAACTTGGGAAGATTTGTTCTTTTTGTTAGGGGACAGAGGGTTGTTTTGGTTTGAATTACTTTTTTTTTTTTTTTCTTTTTTTTAGAATGTCTGCAGTTTGTCAGGAAATTGAAAATAGATTAGCAGACACTGCACTGAAAAGATATTTTAGTATGCTGAGTGCCAGCACAGACATTCTGCACTCACTGGATCTGATGCTAAGTTATTCTTCTACTTTGATCTCTGATCATGCCTAGGTGTCTTGACAATAATTGCTACCTATCTCCTACAGCATTCACCTTACACCACTTCCCACATTCGGAGTCAGGTTTTATATTTAACTTTTGCTACAGAGACAGAGCCATTCTTCAGAGAGATTATCTCTTCCTAGCCAAAGACAGAGCAAAGGCATCCACGTTGTTCCTGGTATATCTCCACATGGCTAACAATATCTTCTATGAAATACTGCAATATTACCTCAAATATTCAGTAGGAATTGAAAGAACAGATCACCTATGATTATACTCCTTTCTCTTAGATAAATCTCAGGTATGACAATGCTGTCAATAATGAGAAGCCTTTTTTTTTTTTCCCCCTGCAGGTTCAAAAAGATAGATTTTTTTCCTCCTCCCTGTTCAACATATGTGCTAAACCAGTGGGTGATATAATAAAATGCCACAGGCTTAAATGCCTGCCATATGCTGATGGTGCACAGCTGTACGTACCGTTTCATCAGGAAACACAAAATAGTCACCTAGATTCTCATTGCCAGTAAAAATAAAGCACTAGCCAAATATAAGTGACTTAAACTGAAGGAGGTAGCAGATAAGGATGAAATGAAGGGGAAGTTTCTGTGAAGTTTTCATAGGTCTAATGTCCCTCAAAGGCATGCATACTTTGCACCAGGTAACAACTAGACATGCATAAACAGTCGGAGGAAAGGTGACATTTAATCACTTCTACCTCACAGACAACACAAAGTGCAGACATGATGAACAAAGAAATACTTAACATCGCTTCTCCATATTTTTCATCACTTAGTTCTTTTGCTGAGATGGGGACGAAGAGGGGAAATACGACAGATCCAAAATGTTACTCTGGTCAGTAATGTTCTAGTCTACTTTCTAGTTTGGCCCCTAACAGGGAGAAGTGCCAGTCAAACCTCTCCCTTTTGTTGTTTTACTCCCACTGGAGTGCTGATGCTTAACCACGGAAAGAGGCAACAGTAGAGATTTAGGCTGCTCTGAGTAACAACGAGCCACAACACTTTTAAAAAAAAAGTACAAAAATGTTAATCTTCTGTGGATTTTATATCAAAGTTATCCAGATCCTCTACAAATAGATGTAAGAAAAGTCCTGAACTGCACTTAGGATAGGTTGGCAGAACTATACAAGTATTTACAGTGCTGAGAACTGGGCTTGGATTTATTCAAACAGAAATCCAGCAAAGGGTCTGCTCCATTTCCCCCAGAGTATACAGATCTCTTATTCACATTAACCTTTGTATGTGAGAAGACAAACATGCTTCATGAAGCTCAAATAAGACCTTTACATTTATCAGATAATTTAATTCTAACCATTTACCACAGATTAAGAATCAGATTAAGAATGTATTACTGACAATATCCAGCTGGAAGGACGCAAATGCAAAACTGGGTCATATCAACAGCTTAAGCCAACGATTATGGAGTTAAATGCAATAATCTAAACAGAATATCAGAGTGTAGATACTTCCCTAAAAGCTATATTTGGAATGATATTAATATTGTTGCCTATTTAATCAACTGCTACAGCCACTCTAGTAACCATCTGTCCTAAACACATGCTGGATGTCTGGTTCTTGGATTGAAGAATCTTTGTAGGCTACAGATTTTGCTAGTCTGGGAATATAATGCCTAGATGAAGGGGTTCTTAGCTGCTAAAAGCAGGAGTCTTGCTGAGTTGTCCTTGCTCTTTAATGTTTGTGGCATTCAGGTCTTCTGAACAATATTTGTACCTCAAAATGAAATAATTCTGGTTAGATCCTACTATATTGTTGTGCATAGGTCAAAATAATCTTGACAAAGGCAACCATCTTTGCCCCATATAATCTACTGTGTAACTGAAGTGTTTTGAATTAGTTTAGAATTGGTCATATTCCTCAAATATATTTTTTTTCTGGTTAATAACAAGTTTCTGATTGAAGACTAGCTTTGTCTGAATGGAACATATGGAGAGATATGGAATAGAAGTCAGCCCTGTCTCAGAGCGAATTTGGCGGCTGAGTAGAAGACTTCTGTCCTGAATACAGAAATATAGCATAGTTTTCTCTTCCAGGGATCTCGGTACTAAGTAGTCGGGAAATTCTAAATAATATATTGATTTCATAAAATAAGTTCAACTGAAAAAATTGATAAATAAGCCACATTGTCAAATGAAAATGTCCAAACAATATGTCAATCTGTTTAATCCATTAACAGTATCCCTTTTATTTGGAAGAATTTTAAAATCGGTGTGGTAGTAATTATTTTCATAGAATCAGCAGAACATAGTAGAAGGAAAAAAACCTGGCGATACCATAAGAAATAAAATCTTTTTTAATACTCAATAGTTGCTTCACACTACTCATTTTTTAAGAGCAGCCCTTAGAAATTTACTGTACGTGCTAATAATGAAGTTATTAAGAGCATCTTCCATGTTTGTCTTCCAGAATTCATTGTTAAGAGTGTATGTACAACTTAACCAGAATCTAAAGTGTTTACTGACAACACAATGGAAGATAACGACTCAAAATAAATTCTTGGATTTGAATTACAGTCAATTGTTAAGATTATTTAGGAAGTAAGAAGTAAAAAGAAATGTCATAATGAGTTATTCAAGGATTTTAAATACTCCATCAAGAGTTGTAGTTTTATCACCATAAATCAGAAGATAAATTCCATTGCAAATTAAGAAATAATCATTCATTTTCTGAAAGAGAAAAAAGAGACAGTAGCAGAATAAAGAATCTCTTCAGTGATGATGATGTAGTCATTGAATCCTGTACGCTCATATTCCTCGCCTCTGGAGCCTTTTCTTTAATCTTCCCTAAGCCTCCCCCCATTCTAGGCAGGAAGGCTTCCTCATTTTTTTACTAAGTGATTAAGTGTTTGTGTTTGACACTCCTGAACTTCTTTATTCATAAAAAGTCCTAACTGCCTGGCTACATTTTCAGAGGCATATGAGCAGCCACCTTCACATGTTTGCAGCCCTCACCTTTGCTGCCTGGACGTGGGAAGATGTGAGAACATTTTCTGTGATGACCCCTCTACAATTAGAAGAGGGAAAAAATTCAGTCTCAGGTGAAATATAGAATGTTACCAAGGATCAAATGTATTTTCCTTTTTGCAGTTTTGATGTTGTAGAGCTTGGAAAATCAAGGTCTTACCTTGAAGGCATCTCAAGTTACTCATCGGAGTTCTAGAATACTGTGAGGTGCAGGGTTGCATGGGTTTAGTGGCAAGAGTTCAGGCTGAGTTCAGACTGGCTACAAGATCAAACATGGTCAGTTTGTCCACAATATTGCCAACTTTAGACTCAGAACATCCCTAAATGGTGCCATATTAAGTGCAATTATGTGAACGCTGTGGACATAACTTGGATGTCTGGCTTGGATGTAGAAGTGGAATTAAAATCAAAGCAATTTTATTTCTACCAATAAGAAAATAATAAAGCCTGTAAGACCGTACAGCAGCTCTGTAATTAGCCATCTATGAGACTCTTGTTATTTTATTTTTTCCTTTGGCAATGTGCAACAGAATCTTAATCACCTTTATATTATTGTCTTGTCGTCTTCTCCCTTTTTAAAAGGAACTAAATTCATGTGATATACAACCAGCCTCTGCAATTACTAGTATTTTGTGTCACTGAGAATCTGGAAGAAGTAAGATTATCTTATTCTCTGACTAAACATTGAAGGCCAGGTTGGATGGGACTTCGAGCAACCTGGTCTAGTGGGAGGTGTCCCTGTCATGGCAGGGGGGCTGGAACTAGATATCTTTGAGGTCCCTTCCAACCCAAACCATTCTATGATTCTATTACATACATATACATCAGATCTATTCACTTGAAGTTTAACATCTGTACCTAATCTAATGATTATTTATTCCCTTGATGGTCACTTAGAAGTAATAAGCATTTGTAGATCACAATTAATCTCAGTCTAGAATAGGACAAATAATTTCCAAAAGTGATTATTTCCTTCTTTTAACTATAAGGGAAGCCCAGCTGAGTATCATTAGTGTAGGTATCTAACCAGGTATGTCTACAATAAGCTGATACAAATTTTTCCCACGTCAATTGAAACAGGTAATACCTCAGTTTCTGGTACTTGTAGGAACTCTAATATCCTTCACAATTACAACACGCTGATTAAAAAAAGTGAATGGAAACCCTGTGGGGAGGGAGCAAGAGCTAAACAGGAAGACAAATGTGGGAACTGAGAAATATCTGGGCGTCAGAAATGACTACTCTGAATAAATTAGGAGAGAAAGGGACAGAGGAAATTAGTTGGAGGTAATGCTGGATAAGTGGTAACATTGTACCCCAGACAACAGAGTAGTCATTTACAGCATTCATTCATCATTTCTATTTAATCACAGCACCTGAAGCATAAAAGTAAATGTATCAGAGCACCTGAAGCATAAAAGTAAATGTCAAAGCAAACTTTAAAACTGAGTTAAACGCAGATGGCTACATGACCTGTCCCACCACACAACCTGTGAGGCCAATTAGCACAGACATAAGTTTAATAGATCAATTGATTTAAATGTCTCTGTTTAACATAACTCATTGAAGATACCAAAGAAATACTAAAATTCCATATTTTTCATTTAACCTAAGAAAATCCTTGCTATCACTGATTTCTATGCAGCGTAACATGAGATACATTCAAGTTAATAGGATAAATATATTCTATAAAATATAGGACAGAAGCTTTTCTCTATGCCACTGTTTATTTTTGATGGATAGGGCATTCAAGACAGTAACCTCCATTTCACTTACTTTCCATCCAGGTGTTGACATTCATAGGTGGGTACTTATCCAAACAGTTCTGTTGTTCACCACTATCACATTTGTTACATTAAAAGTACCTGCAAATGCAACGATAGAAATGAGAAGAAGAAGGGACAATTAATTTCTAAATGTGGAAGCAGCTATATAAGGGATTGGCATGTGGCAAGGGGAAAAATCATCTATATGATACAGGGCAGTCTGCCAGACTTATAGGTAATCTCTTAATCAACTCCAGACATTTGAGGTTCACAAATTCATATTTAAAACTAAGCAAGGCTTGGCAATGATCCTGTTTTTGTTGTTGAAATGGTTGTGCCAGACTGGAACCAGCTAATGAAATAACTTATTAACCAGTATTCTGGAGCAACAAATATGGAATAAAAAAAACAGTGCAACGGTCTACTTCAATCATAGGCTACCATTTCTGAAAAACCTGGCTTGTAAATGAATTTTAATAACTGTGCTCTAGAATACAGTTAGGAATTGCGAATCTGAGGGAAAAAAAAAAGTAATCTTGCAGAGATAGAATATGAAGCAATCAGACAACAAAACTTGGGGCCATATTCATAATTCCTGGTATTAAGTGAGTTTCAGCGGCTTAAGCATTCAGGTCTGTTAAACGTATTAAAAAGAGAAAAAGCACATAAAAAGCTCCTCCAAAGGACTGAATTATAAAATTATATTATATATATTGGAACAGGAAAGCAAGCAATTCAAAGCCAGTCAAATTAGAAATGGAGTTACCCACTGCATTATCCTTTGTGAGAAAGCTTTGACGTTCCATATGCTCACCATGTGTGTGCACACTCACCTTCTCACAGGTAATCATTTCGATGCACTTATGTTGCCAACTAGACATGTTCTATATACACTAACCCCAAATAAATCCAAGCTTAATAAGCCCTTTTCCCTTCTGACCCCAATAAAAGGTCAAGAGAGAGGGAATCAGGATTAGGAATTTATTTAGATGCTTCCGGTGCCACAAAACTTAGAGTATGACTACACATTCTTAGATTACTGAGAGTCAGATCTAACGAGCCCTTTCACCAACATTTTTTGTATGTGACTCCTGCTGGAAAAGAATTCCTCACCCCAAATCTCACCTTTTTAATAGCAACGTGAGCAAACCAGTATGCTGTCATCAGATATGTGCTTAAAGATAGTAGTCAAAGGTAGGTCAAAGATAGTAGTCTCCTAGCTACTGGACATGATCTCATCTTTGCTGAAAAAGGTCATAAATCAGATGACTGGAGTCTAACACATAATTAAAACTGGAGTAGTTATCACGGTCATAAATCACCATTTATTTAGATTTGCATTCCGAAACTACTTATGATGGTAATATTCATTTTGTCATTTTCCTTGATTGCTCCAAGCACGTGCATCCTTCTAATGAAGGCATCTCTTTAAGTAAAATACTCTGCAACTGAGCCAACATGGTCTTTGTTTTCAGAATAGGAGATGTGGAGTGTACTCACAGGTATTTCAAATAAATCTCCATTTAAATCCTTTGATGTCACGAGTTCACTATCAAGTCTAAAAATACAGTATCAGTTCAAATTTCTCACATCAGTGACATGAAGAATTTGACCATTAGTCTTGTTCCTTAATAAATTATGGAGACCCTTGATGACATTTAACCTGTCCTTAAAGAAGCTGTAACATTAATAATTTGCGGCAGAAATTAATGTTTTAGCTATTTCTATTACTTCTGTAATCTATCATTAAGAAATTATTTAAATTGGGAAAAAACTAGGCTATGAGTTGATTGAATATTAGCAGCTCGTAGCATGGTGAACAAATACCTAAACCCTGCGTATTAGTACTTTTCCTTTAATAACTGAAATATACATTTTTGAAGGAAATGTGATTCTAAGATAACAATACTGGATGGCATTTTTTTTCAAAAGGACAATCCAACTCATGGCAGATCTTCTGCCACCTGGGAGGTAGCCTCTAAGCAGCTTCGATGTCTGCAAGAAGATTCTTTTATCATACAATAGTGTCTTTTAGCTTATCTCAGAGAGGATATTAAACAGAAGAAGGAAGGTTTTCTCACACACTATATTAAAAAAAACCAAACCACAAACAAAAAGCAATAAGTTTTTTTTTTTTCTCTATGCTTCATTCCCAGGTATTTATGAAAGTGTTATCACTATCATTTCCAACAGTGGTGCACATACTTAACTTTCCATGAGCTGTGGACAAGAGTTCCGCAAGTGAGTGTATGAGGGCGACCAAGACAACATGAAAGCAGCCTTCAGTAGGGTTGTAAGTTTTCTTATTGTTGAGAAAATGTCCTTAGCTAACATCTTTATTTTTTTTCAGAGTGCTTTGCATACAAATAATTATTTATACATGTTAAAAAGTGACAGCTGGTCCTTCTCCTCATAAATGAAAAACCATCTAAAGCAAACTAAACTATATTGCTTTCCTTTCTGCTATTTACTTTAATCTACCCCAGAATAACTATAACCTTTATAATATGTGGAAACTCAAAAAATTCCAGATATTTATTTATTTGAGAAGAAAGGCTATAATGAATTTCACATTGCATTTTTTTACTATGCTGGTTTACACACTCATAGCTTTGCCTTCTGGCCTCGAAATATATGATCTGAGCTCCTTCTTCATCCTCTGTCTCCAGGGGCTAGGGAGAGAATAGCTTGCTTATAATGATATTATTATGCTCTTTCGACTTCGTTTTAATACAGCCAAACACATCCCTCAAAACTTCAGGAGAGAGCTTTCTGATTGTTTACTTCTTTACAGATGCAAAGTTCACTGTGTCTTCTATTTCTAATATCCTCTTTCTTCTGGAATAATAGAAAACATTCTCACCTCCAGTTTAACGATATAGCAAAGGATGAATGAGCATTTTTGGTAGTTGTATGGAAAAGCAAGCCTTTTGGATGCTTGTGTGTTTTTTTAAACATGCCCAGAGTATAGAAGTTTATCTTTGTCTACACTGTTTAGGTTAAAAATCGCCTGCTAAGATCATCTAGGTTTATAGCATCTGATCACCTCACTATTTAAGATTTCTAAGGCATTTTAATTTCTTTAGACCTCATAAACGTATATCAGTGTGAAACGTAATGGCCTTTTAAACGCTAGATCTCCTTAAACGAGTCTCTGTTCTTAATGTCTTGGACATCCTTATCAATTGTTCCTTTTGGAGAAGGGGCAAAATTAAATGCATAGAGTCAGACTTTAGATACTTGAAAGGGGTTCTAGAAGACTTTATTAAAGCAAATCAGAGTTATTGATACCTGAAGATAAAACATCTGTTAAAGCTTTTGCAGAAGACTCACTTTTATGAAACAGAGAAAGACCAGGAGTCCTTTATTGTTTCTTCTTCTTCTTTTTTTTTTTTTTAATAATGTGTGTGTGTATTGTGTTCATTATATTCTACTTTGTATTCAGATCCATCAATTTAGGCACCAAGAAATATATGGTTATTAGATCGTCTCCTTCTCCAGACACCCATGGATTAGAGAAGCCTGTGGGTGAAATTTTTGGGGTTCAACATGTAGGATCGCTGTAGATCTCATCCTATATCTCTGGATCTGAAAAAGTGTATGGTCTATACACTTCCAGATCAAACTATGGTCAGCTGTGCATCCATTCAGCAGGAGCATTTAATCTTCATTGCACATGCTCCCTTTTCAGCCTAAGAAAAGATGGTTGTATCATCCTTGCTCCGAGTATGATGGCATTAGCAGTCACACAGGCCAGAAGCATTTTCAGGACTCAGTATATTGGGATCTTGGTCTACAGCTTCCAGGAAATAGAAATAATTCTTAAGTATTTGTTGGTGTAATAGTACCGTAGCTATTCACTACATGTAATGCAGCTGTTAGCAAATAGCATAGAAAAAATCCCCAATAATCCTCTTTTGTCTTTCAAATATTTAAAACAACTGTTGTTGTTTTGCAACTGAGATTTTCTGAGCTGCCAAAAATGGCAGCAGTGGATTCAGCGTTAGGAAAAAAAAAACCGCAACAATAATGATAATCTATTTTAAAAGTTCTGGGTTTTTTTGATAGCATCTGGTGTTCTTTTACTAGAATGAGTTTGTACCAGAACTTGGAAGTACTAGTGGTGACTAATAAAGTTCAGTAAGAATGTCGTCCCTGGTTACCATATAGTTTTGAAAGGTGCATCATGTTTATGTAAAATTAGTGTTTGCTTGACTGTGTAGGAATATTAGTATAAAAGCAATTTGGGATCATTTCACAATAACCTGAGAAAACATATGGTGTAGATATTTCCTGGCTTTGTTTCTTTTCCCCACTTCAGTCTGCCTGGCTGGTTGAGGAACAAAGACAGACATTACTGGATATGTAAGATTGATTCTTTCTATAAGTAGTTAGGTATTGTTGTTTGGGTCTTTTTATTTTTTTTTCACTGAATTTAAACTAAATTAAAATGAGATTATTAAAATGCAGTTAAGTGTGTGCATAGCAAACATTCAGCTTTGTAGGATAAAATTCTACTCGGAAAAAATTATTGAAGAAAACATCTGTTCTTAACATTTATATTAGCACATATGGTATTAATACTTTTTATCACGTCAGTTACTTGTAAAACCAATGTCAGTCACAGTATTGCACTTTACACTATGTGTTCAAAAAATTCACACTCTGGAAAGAAAATTGCCTTGATGCTATGAAATCTGAGCAGGGGCAGCTCTGCTTATCAGCTCCTTCATCCATAGTCATACGCTATTGAATTTAGTTAAAGGCAATATTTCCGTACATCTGTCTCAAGCAGATGTATTTTTTTGGTCATCAGCACAAAAAACTAAGCACCAACACAAATGACCATACCCATATGCTACTGACACTTATTTTTGTCACTTGCATAACATAAATTATATTTGGCTAACTTAGCATATTTTAAAAACAAACGGATTGCTGCTCATATATCTTTTTCTCAGTGTTATTTTTTTGGTTCATCTCCCACTAATGGGAGTTCATTGCTCTCAGGTGGCAACAGAATTGGAAAAATACAGCAAGCTTTTAAAAATTGTGCATTCTTGCAGAAAGTTACATTTCTATGTTTCTTTCTGAAGGCGTGGTTTGCAGGATACCAGATAATGGCCAGTCTTATATTCACAGCCTGAACAGTCTGCCCACTCTCTATGAGTCCTGTCTGTACTAATGAGTTTGATCAGACTGTAAATTAGGTTTCTACAGTTTTATGCTGATTAAATTATTCCCTTGGGCGTCATTCATAATTTAGTAAAACAAGGACTGAGGAAAATATGCCAATAATTTCTGCTATCGGTAACATTTCCAAAGTACCAATTACATCAAATAAATAACATCAGAAGTTGCTGGTAGCAATATTTCCCCCATTCTCCACCTCTGTTTTGCTTCACTTGGCTTTGGCTATTGTTGTGGAGTCTATTTCTCTAAGGATTTATACATCTGCCGGTTTAAGTGTACCAACACAGGAATAGCTTTCCTGAGGAAGTTGCAAGATCCCCATTGCTGGAGGTTTCTAAGAACAGTTTAGATAAACTCCCAGTAGAAAGTGTAAAACTATAGCTTTTCGTTGTGAAATAAAGATTTTTTTTCAGCTACCTGCCGGCTTATTTTTCCCTGGTTCGGTGATTCTATGATTTGCAGATTATTCAAGGAAAAAGGGTTGTGGGCATGCAGCTAATTTGTGCAGTCCTCATAAAATTCACTGCTCAGGGCCTAACTTTTCCTCCCTTTGTTGAGGTGGAAAGGAGGTTAATGGCTTCCTTGAGTCACCGCGTTCAGCATTTAAATATCTGTATATATATATTTTTTTTTCCTAATGTCAAACCTAACCTTCTCTGTTAAGCTTTTTCTTCTTGCCCTGTCCCTGGTGAACATGGAAAAAATTGCTCACCACTGAAGGCCTCTTTATATTAGCATAGACAACATAACAAAATATAATAAATAACAGCCTCCTCCTGATGCCCTCAGAGATCCTGCCAGTGAAGCCCTACTTGCAGCAAAAGTCAGGGAAGGTGGGACACTGAAGATTTCATAAATCTGAAGAAGTATTGTTGGTATCGTCAAAGGCTGATACTACTGCAGTGATTGCTTTGAATTGAATTTGTCATCTTTGAGGATTTTTAGCAATTTGCTTTTGCTCTCGCAGAATTCATGCTAATAAGATATAAGTATATATCTTATATATATATAAAAATATAGGCAATAATTTCCAGCTTACTAAAACTTACCTGGTTATTGTTATATGTCTTTCTATATATTGGCTGTATCAATCAAATAGGGAAGGAATGCTTATTTTCAATGTATATCCACATCTAAAACATATCTAAGAGGTTTTCTAAGATCTATGTAAGAGTCCTGTTCAAGCACTGCGGTCACCATAGAATTTTCTCACCTATATCAATTGTTAATCTTTGCTGAAAACGTAAGCAACATATTCTTACAATATTTTCTTATCCCAGGTAACATGGATAATTCTTTTTCATAGAATCATAGAATCATTCAGGTTGGAAAAGACCCTTGGGATCATTGAGTCCAACCATCAACCCTACTCTACAAGTTC